>JAJOOS010004952.1:0-21588 GCA_029582725.1 Solanum chiquidenum
AGATAATTACTCAAAATTAGCTCAAAGGCTCTATTGGAAATCGGTGTTTCCTCTCTTATTTAAATGTGAAAATATTTACTCTTTGGGAATACTTAGTTCCCATATAATCTTTTGAAGAAACTGAACTTCACTTTTACTCTTACTCAACTCAATTCTCAAGGCTTAAAACAAGTTTAAAGCATTTGTAAAAGACTTCTTAAAATATGGTTCATGTCGACTTATGGACGTGAAGGACTCAATTCAAGGCTTTCAATAACCATAGATAGAACTTAATACTTGGAACTCAAGAACTTCAATGATACTACTCATTTCAAATATTCTCAACTCAGAGGTTTCATGCGGAATTATGAGCATGAATTACTCAACTCGAGGACTCAAAGATACTTCTCATCTCAAGACTATTCGACTTATAGGGTTGATGCAGAATTATAGAAATGAACAACTCAACTCAATGACTTCATGGGTAACATGTAATAGTCCCATGATTAGAAATATAATCTCAAAGGGGATTATGAACTCAATACTCAAGACTTAGAACTTTAAGATACTACTCTCATTCTCATACTTAATTACTCAAAACTTAACTCAAATCGATGATGGATCTCAAATGATTCACAATTGAACTCAAAGGCTTTCTTGAACTCTACTCTTAACTCTCTCTTGAATGTGAATTATGAATTCAAGAGTTATGGTTCATGATATGAAGGATCTCATGATGACAAAGTACACTCATGAATATATTGTCCTCACTCTCATGCTCAGTTACTTGAGTCTTGAAACAAGTTACTAGAAGTTGTAGAAGACTCCAAAAAAGGACTCAAGGGACTTTCTTAGAATGTTCGAAAGAATTCTCAAAACACAACTCTTAACTCTACCTTGAATTTGAATTATGAATTCAAGGTTATGAATGATTTCTAGGTGTTTAGAAGTAGTTTAGAGTGTTTAGAATCAAATGGGAGTAAAGGTACCCTTTGAAAGAACTCAAAAGGATGAAACGATGAAATATGGTTGGGGGCAGGCGACCCTGGCGCTCTGAGTGACGCGGGGCGCCAGCCCCTAAACATCAGAGTAGTGGTTGGGGCGCTCTGTTTGGTGTGGGGCGCCAGGCCCCAACCCAGAAAACTTCGACGACGTTCTTTGCTCGTTTTGTCCCCTAACTCGCCTAAACTCGAACGATTTCTTCCCCAATCACTTGTATTCGATTACTTAACATAATTACACTCTAATATAATAAAAAAAACACTAAAATAACTAAATTTCATCTCAATAAATCTTCAAAACCCCAACACAACAAGATTTAGAATTAACTTCAAGAACACCTATCAAGAACTCATCAAGAACTCTAATCTTTCAACTTCAAGAATGAAATTTAGTTGAAAATAATATGATTGGCGTGTGGGTGAAATAATCCAACACTGTGGAAGCTTACATACTTCTTAGGGATTAAACCCATGGCAAAAATCCACAATAACACGGAAGAATCTCGACGTACGCTTGATCCTCTCCTCTTTTCTCCTCATTTCTCCTCTTTTCTCTTCTTTTCTTCTCTTGAACTCTCAACTAAAACCCTAGGCATATATTAGAATTATAAAACTGAACCTAATAGGATTAGACCCCTAAAACATTACTAAAAATGAATTAAATTTGATTGGGTAAGGAAAAGACCGAAATACCCCTTACTATTCGAGTAACTTTCCTTAACTGGACAGCCTGACTTGAAAAGGGAATATCTGACTCATCCAAACTCAAAACTTATCAAACTCAGCTGCGTTCGAAAGACAATCAAATACCTTTCATTGGGTACCTTGTAGCCCACCTAACACATCATGTACTGAAAGTTATGGTCGTTTGAAGTTGACCCAAAACATAGAAGAGTTTAGGAATGACTTCAATGAATTCTCTCTAGTTCTTCTTGGAATTGAAGGTGCTACATCTAGTGAGCTTAACACTTAGAAAAAATTTAAATTCCTTGGTAAAAACTCACTCACTATGAAGGATGGTTTGATTCTTAGTTCGAAAATTTTCTGGGATGTTACAATATCTCCCCCTTGGGATCATTCGACCTCGAATGACGACTGGACTGGGTATGGAATGGGGTTACTCTTACCAAGGTCTGATTCTAATGGTACGCTTTCACTATACTCAAGCTTAACCCAAATCCTTAGGTTCGGTTTCTAAACCTCAATAGAGAATCTCATCCCAAAACTATTACTCTTTACCACCACATTGGGCTCATATCCAGAACCACCTAATGTTTAATAACACCACATTCAAGCTAAGTAATTTCACAACTCCATGGACTCCTACTAAATAACTTCTTCGGAACCAACTAAGGGCTCTCATTTAACTATTTCTCATAGTAAGACCTCATCCTTCTCTTCCTCCTCATTTATAACCTTAGATGAAATTATCACACCATCACTATCACTAAAAGATCATCAACCTCTTGTTTCTAACATCACTCCACTACTAAAAGGACCTCTAAAAAGATATCCCCCAAACTCTTTGGAACTCATTACTATCTTACTCTCAAACACTCGACTTGATTTCTCAACTTGTCATCTCCCACTTAGGTTTATAGCTGACACTCAAAATCTATGGATCTATTCCATCATCTCTAACCTGGTCTACATCCTCTTTTACTCTAACACTCGGGAGAAGCTTATCTCATGACTACCAACTCTTCATAAGCAGGTACTAAGACCTCTTTATAAGGTGTTTTTCTTAATATCTTCTGATTACATACCTTCTAGGTACACCTCTTAAATGCTCTTGTTACTCTTGTGACTTAGCCACACTTCACTGGCCTTATCTAAAGGTTAGAGTCTCTCACTTGTACCACTCATATTTATTGCAGCTAACAACTCAATTCCTCACCTACTCTATGTCAAGTCTTCTAGATAAGACCTCAAGACTAACATCATCATCCTCATGTTTTCATTCTTTGGATCATGACACTCTTCTCAAATTCAAGCTTAATATTCATTACTAAACCCGAATATCAATACGATTTATCGCTTACTATGATATTCCTCATTACTTGATCAGTTCTATAACCTTCTAAACATCATGAACCTCTCAAGCATATCATAAGCCTAGCTTAGATCTATCACTATATGAATACTTTGCTCTCTTATTCAACACATGAATTTAGTTTCCTCTAATATGATGACACATCGACATCAACTCTATTCTGGTTAACAAATATATACTCTATCTCATCTTGACTAGCAATGCTTACTCTACCCATAAGGGAAAACTCCTCATCAATAACTTAGTGGGTGCATGACTATAATAACATAGCTTTTCAAAACACTATCTCCCTTTGTTAGATCACCGAACCTCTGCATACTTTCCTCTAACTCTAGGCACTTTCCCTACTACTAGTCATGATCTCGTAACTCATGCTACATTTTAGGGTGAAAATACTACCCAAGCTCTAAACATACTTTCTCATAAGGATCTCAGTTGAAACAAGGCTCAAGGAAAATAGTACAACTCACTTTTAGCTCAAATGCACGATTTATATGAATATGAGTGCATTCCTCTAAAACTAAACATTTAACTTACTCTTGGGCTTCTCTCAAGCCCCTCTGGAGTCTCATGACTTTCTCAAGACTTTTTTTCCTAAGAGCCACTCATAGATAAGGGATATACTTTTTCTTTTCAACCACCTCTAGTATGATGGGTACTCGAATGAATTTTGAGAAACGCACGAGTTTGAATAAATCTTTGTGACATAGCTTTATTGCACGATTAAGAGTATGAAAGAAGGGAATTTTTTCTTAAATGTCTGTAGTCCCTCGTTTATAGAAATGGGGGCCTCACAACCATAAACAGGACCCTACTGACACGGCTTCATCGACACCCTAGGACTATTGAATTATGTACTCTGATACCAAGTTTGTCACGACCTGAGTCTACACCCTGGATGTGGCCGACACTCGAAGACCATTGTTGGTCCCCAAGTGAACCCTCATCCTGGCTGACTACAAGTAGAAGACTAACTCAAGCATGCAAAAGCTTAAAAACTGAATAAAATTCATGAAACTTACAAATCTTCAACACAAATGAGTAACTCTGAATAAAAATGGAATATTCAACTAGACAACAATAGGCAACTCAAGTTTTTAAAACATTGAATAAGATAAATGAAACAAACTTTTGAAACTCTACTATCTATCTATGAAGCCTCTAAATGACAAAGATAGAAGTCGGGACAAAACCCACGACATCTTGATAAAACTGAAAAAGTAAATGAAATCATGCGGAAGCAAGGAGGCTCACCATAGTTAACTTGAAATCCATGTGGTATCAACGAAGCTCCTGTTAATGATCCCGAATACCTGAATCTGCATCATGAAATGATGCAGGCCAAATGGCTCAGTACGTGGAATGTACGAGAATGCAAGGGGAATTCTAAAGCATAACATAAGCTTGAACTTGATAAAAAGGAAACATACTTACCTCTTTACAAACTGACTCAACTCAAGGAATAATCAAGGATAC
This sequence comes from Solanum chiquidenum, assembly GCA_029582725.1. Lineage (NCBI taxonomy): Eukaryota > Viridiplantae > Streptophyta > Magnoliopsida > Solanales > Solanaceae > Solanum > Solanum chiquidenum. The sequence goes on from JAJOOS010004952.1 coordinate 4,510, forward strand.
TCAAAACTACTCAAACTTACTCAACTCAGAAGTACTCAAGGATATGATACTCAATTTAGCAATAAGGTTCTCAACTCAGTGAAACTCAACAATAAGGTACCCGACACAATGAAGCACTGATCAACTCAAGATACTCAAGGATAAATCAATAGTAAAAGACGCAATATATAGAGAGTTTGTAAAATAATAGAAAACAACTCAGTGTATTGAAGAGTACAATAACAACCCAATTTATATATAATATAACTCTGTGGGAGTTTCTCTATCCAACAACCACCACTATGAGCCTAAGTGATGATACAACGTCTTGCCTACGCTGTCAGAACTGTCTTATACTTTGCCGTCATACTGTACGCCTTAACTAAGTGAATCCACTAGTCTATGATAAAAAGCACTAAGGAATCATCTAAAAAGTATGATCCTTTCTACCCATGATGGCTACATGATTTATGGAGACTTGAGGTTATGATGAACTCGCGTCTCTATATCGGTGCTCAATCCTACTCGCAAAATATACTCAACTCATATGTTTTAAAAATAAAACTCTCTCTGTTATTTGAGATAATTACTCAAAACTACACTCAAAGGCTCTCTTGGAAATCAGTGCATGTTTCCTCTCTTATTTAAATGTGAAAACATTTACTCTTTGGGAATACTTAGTTCCCATATAATCTTTTGAGGAAACTGAACTTCACTTTTACTCTTACTCAGCTCAATGCTCAAGTTTTAAAACAAGTTTAAAGCATTTGTAAAAGACTTTTTACAATATGGTTCATGTCGACTTATGGACGTGAACGACTCAATACAAGGTTTTCAATAACCATAGATAGAACTTAATACTTAAAACTCAAGAACTTCAATGATACTGCTCATTTAAAAAATGCTCAACTCAGAGGGTTCATGCGGAATATGAGCATGAACCACTCAACTTGAGGACTCACAAATACTTCTCATCTCAAGATTGTTTGACTTATAGGGTTCATGCAGAATTATGGGCATGAACAAATCAACTCAATGACTTCATGGGTAACATGTAATATTCCCATGATTAGAAATATAATCTCAAAGGGGATTATGAACTCAATACTCAAGACTTAGAACTTGAAGATACTACTCCTCTTAAAGGCACTCACCTGATGGAGTTCATATGGAAGTTATGGGCATGACCGACTCGACTCAAGGGTCAAAATATCAATATGGAACTCATGTATATAACTCTTCTAATTTTCATACTTACTTACTCAAAACTTAACTCAAATCGATGATGGATCTCAAAGGATTCACAATTGAACTCAAAGGCTTTCTTGAACTCTACTCTTAACTCTCTCTCTATAATGTGAATTATGAATTCAAGAGTTATGGTTCATGATATGAAGGATCTCATGATGACAAATTAGACTCATTAATACATTCTCCTCACTCTCATGCTCACTTACTTGAGTCTTGAAACAAGATACTAGAAGTTGTAGAAGACTCCACAAAAGGACTCAAGGGACTTTCTTAGAATGTTCAAAAGAATTCTCAAAACTTAATACTTAACTCTAACTTGAATTTGAATTATGAATTCAAGGTTATGATTCATGTTATGAATGATTTCTATGTGTTTAGAAGTAGTTTAGAATCAAAGGGGAGTAAAGGTACCCTTTGAAAGAACTCAAACGGATAAAACGATGAAGAACGGGTGTGGGCAGGCGACCCTGGCACTCTTAGTGGCGCGGGGCGCCAGACCTTAAATTTCAGAGAAGTGGTTGGGGTGCTCTGACTGGCGAGGGGAGCCAGGCCCCAACCCAGAAAACTTCGACGATTTTCTTTGCTCGTTTTCTCAGCCTAACTAGCTTAGAATCGAACGATTTCTACCTGAATCACTTGGATTCGATTACTTAACATAATTACACTCTAATCTACTAAAAAAACACTCAAATCACTAAATTGCATCTCAAGAAATCATTAAAACACCAACACAACAAGATTTAGAATGAACTTCAAGAACACATATCAAGAACTCTAATCTTTCAACTTCAAGAATGAAATTTCGCTGAAAATAACATGATCGGCGTGTGGGTGAACTAACCCAACACTATGGACGCTTACATACCTCTTAGGGATTAAACCCATGGTGAGAATCCGTAACTACATGCAAGAATCTCGACGAACGCTTAATCCTCTCATTTTTTCTCCTATTTTCTCTTCTTTTCTCTTCTTGAACTCTCAACTACAACCCTAGGCGTATATTAGGACTATAAAACTAAACCTAATAGGATTAGACCCCAAAAGTATTACTAAAAATGAATTAAATCTGATTGGGTAAGGAAAGGACCAAAATTCCCTTTACTATTTTTGGGTAACTTTCCTTAACTGGACAGCCTGACTTTAAAAGGGTATATCTCACTCAATCAAACTCAAAACTTAGCAAACTCAGCGTCGTTGGAAATATCTATCAAATACCTTTCATTGGGTACCTTGTAGCCCACCTAGCTCATCTTGTACCGAATGTTATGGTCGTTTGAAATTGGCCCAAAACATAGAAGAGCATCAGAATGACTTCAATGAATTTTCTCTAGTTCTTGTTGGAACTCAAGGTGCTACATCTAGTGACCTTAGCACTTAGAATTTTTTTAAATTCCTTGGTAAAAACTCAATCACTAGGAAGGAAAGTTAGAGTCTTAGTTTGAAAATTTTATGGGTTGTTACAAGATCTTTAGTTGAAATTCTTAAGTCCCAGAATGAGTTGCCACTATATATTTTAAGGGTCACCTGTCAGACTAACCCATTAGTCCTTTATAAACGTCATCTTAGTGGTACCGCATTAAATAGTGTTCTGTCACGACTCAAGCCTATACCCTAGAAGTGGCCGGCACTCGAGAACCATTGTTGGTCCCCAAGTGAACCCTTATCCTAGTTGGCTACAAGCGGAAGACTAACTCAAGCATACAAAAGCTTAAAGCTGAAATAAATTCAATAAACTCGAATACTCAACCTTTTTAAAAGTCTGTATAATGCTCTAAATAAAAGTAAATACAGAAACTCCTTAATATTGTCTATCTATAGAGCCTCTACTATTATAAAGGATATCGGGACAAGACCCACGACATCTCAAAACTACTAACTGTAAGATAAAGGTAAGTACTCTATGCTATAAAGTTGTCCCTTTTTATCTTACAGGTAGTGGTTTGAAATGCCGTGGGTCTTGTCCCAATATTCTTTGTAATAGTAGAGGCTCTATAGATAGACAAAGTTGAGGAGTTTCTGCATTTACTTTTATTTAGAGTATTGTATAGACTTTTGAAAAGGTTGAGTAATCGAGTTTATTGAATTTATTTCAGTTTTAAGCTTTTGTATGCTTGAGTTAGTCTTCCGCTTATAGCCAACCATGATAAGGGTTCACTTGGGGACTAATAATGGTTCTCGAGTGCCGGCCACTTCTAGGGTGTAGGCTTGAGTCATGACAAAATACTATTTAATTCGGTACCACTAAGATGACGTTTATAAATGACTAATGTGTTAGTCTGACATGTGACCCTTAAAATATATTGTGGCACGTCATTCTGGGACTTAAGAATTTCAACTAAAGATCTCATTCCTAAATTGATGGATGAGACTTCATCCCTATGTTCACTCAGTGCTAAGTAATAGTTTCATCTAAATGTTTGTTGATAAGTTAATAATACTAATATTATTATAATGTTGAATAATGTTGGTAAAACTAATAATCTGAATAGCTCATGATTTCTGATAAACTGATAGTAACTAATAGACAATTCAGAAACTGATAATCTAAAATCTACAACATAAAACAATACAGTTCTAAGACATGAATATCCATATCCCGAAGGTTCATGAAAATACTATTTAGAAGTAATGAATTATAGGTGAAAATACACAATCAAGCTATCCATGAAGAAGATAGAAAAAATAGTGAAAATCATGACTTTCATAAGAATTCTAACTTTTGTAGAAATCATTAATTGAAGAACTACGTTTACTTTGGGACTCAATGGTGAAAGGATACCCATAAATGAAAACCCACATACATGGAAAGAAAACACTGATGAAATTCTTGAGCTTGAAGCTTGAAGATGAGGAATTTAGAAAACTTAGAACGTACTGTTATGATGATTCTAAGTGTTAGGCATGAATGAGGATGTTTAGTCTACTAAATTTCCCTTCACCCCACTTAGGTTAGGCTAAAACATCGTGGTTTAGAATTTAAAAGGTGGGAAAAGACCAAAACCACTTTAACAGAAAAGTTGTCGGAACATTTCATGAGGCCATCTACGAACAGTGGTTTGAACTACGACCGGTAGATCCCATACATGGAATTCAGGATAAAATTTGAAGTCTTAGAAGTTCTTTCTATGATCCCAATTTACTACTCTTAGTGGTTTACGATCCATCGTTGAATCCGTGTAAAGCATGCTGAAAAATTCAACGTCAGATGTTCATCCTACGAGCTCAATTTACAACCCATAGATTGATTTATGATTTGTCGTTAAATCTGTCAAAAACACGCTGAATCAGAACTTTACTTAACGATCTAAATTATTTTGATCTACAACCCATAGATAGGATCTGTAGAACTCAGGTCCTAAATTCTCTACCGAAAGTTTCCCTAGTAAACTCAGATTGATGCAAAATTGGTGGCGTTGGAAAAAAGACTCCTAGATCTTTAATTTGATAGGTCATGGGCCACCTTATGCTTAATATGCTGCGAGATATGGTTGTTTGAAGTTGTCGTTTGCATGAACTCATGCAAAAACATAGTCGATAAAGAAGCTATGAACTCGACTTAGTGCAGCAGGTCCCTTATAACTCTACACTACATCTAATACACTTCCTACAATTAGTAATGGAACTCAACACACATGATAAAGTAGGAAATCACCCGGTCCAAGCTGAAATACTTACGGTGAATGATTCAGATCTAAAACATACAAAATTTTGAAGTGTTACATGAAGCTTGGGAAAAATTCTCTTTATCCTTTTTTCTAAAACCTATGATTTTACTTCTAACCTTTTGAGTCTTTCTAGATGGAACGAAATATGTAAGAATCACTTTAGCAAGGCCATCCCATGAGGTTATTAAGTTTAGAGGTTTTGTCTTCAACCATCTTATAGTTTCCCAAAAAGAGAAAACATGAATACAATGAATCTTACATACTCTAAAGACTTCATGAGTGATGTATGTGTCAGTGATCTCCAAAAAGTTTTGGAGATGAACTTGAAGGTCTTAATAAGGTAAACATGTAAATTATCCGCATATGTGTAAAAGTTAAACCATGTTCTCCTTCAACACCCACCTTTTCGTAATAGCAGGCTTTACAATATTGGAATTTACATTGCTAATGAGTGATATTACCACATCACATACTGTCAATAGGGTTCAGTTTAAACTTCCAAAACTCTAACTCATGACCCAAATCACTCTCGAATGCCTTAGGACCCAAACAACTGCCCAACTAAGTCACAAAATGCCTTTTGAACCTAAAAAAACTGTTGAAATTTGATTACGAGTTATTAGCCTTAAATGTTTACTTTGGTCAAACTTTGGTCATTACTCATCTAATCACCTTAGAAATCGTGTCACCCATCCCCATAGTTTAAAAATATCATACAAAAGCTACTAAAATAGATAAAATAGGAAAAGCACGTAGAAAAAATAAAACAACCAAGAGGGTTGTTATAGTTATGCTTTTGTACATAGAATTGTAAAAAATGAAATAAAATTCAAGATACAATACATATTATTAGTTTTGATTTCAGTATGTCTCATTAGTTCATATCAAAAAATTTCCTCAAATCTTTGGATGCATTGTAAATATTCCAATATTAAAATTTTATTGTAGAACAATTATAATTTAACCTTTACTATTTACTTACAAATGATATTTGGGTCCCAAGATTTTTTAGTAGATAACCATTGCCTTACCATTATTTTTGTTTGATTTTGGTGTGTTATATGCAAAATATTTACTCATTTATGCCACATAATACTTAATTACTAAACTATAACTAAGTAATTAGATTCTCACTCAATTAATAAATAACTTTCCAAAACACAGACATTTATTTGGCTATAAATAGTCATTCCATTTGTTCATTTTATACCAATGAAACAAACTCTCTTATAATCTTTTTCAAGTTCTTGTTGGTTATTTTCCAATTTTTCACTTTTTCCGCAAGAGAAATTATCTTTTTCCTTTTTTTCTTTTCTCCTGGTTCCTACACCAGTAAAATAATCTTTTCGTTATAGTCTTTTTCCTATTGTTGTTGGTTATTTCCTAGTTCTTTACTCTTTTTATTATGAAAAAAATATCTTTTCTCTTCTTTTTCTACCTTTTGTTTTCTTATGGTTTCTCTACAGATCTTTTTATATCTTTCTATGACAAAAAAAAAGTTAAATTTTTTTGTTGATTGTTTCTATCTTATGCTTATATTTGTGCAATTATTATTTTCTTGATATTTTTGAAAATGATACATTTATTTTGTAGTTTAAATTAAAATTTGTCGGTTTTGTAAAGTAAATATCAATTTCATTATCAAATTCTATAGCAAATTCATGTGGTGTTCTTAATTTTAGTTTGTGCAATTTCCTTTCCATTTTTTCCGCCAAGGTTTTCTATATCAGTTTCACACCGGACTAATCAGGAAACTGATCTAGAGGACTCTACTAGACTTCTACGGAGATTCATAGTGTGTAACAATAGTGGTTCACTTTTTATTCTCCGTTGTTTCCACTTGAGTACCCTAGATCAGTTTCTTGATCTGGCAGGTGTGACATTGATAGAACAAACTTAGGTGAAAAAATTGAAAAGAGATTGGAGAAATTAAAAAGGAAGGAGGTGCAACAACTCCCGTATATCAACTTCTAAACCAATCTATACATTGAAAATGAGTACTATAAACTAAGTCGAAGAATCACACTTTACTATAACTCGTATGCAATGTTCGTTACTTATTACTTTGCAGAAATAATGAATCTTATTTCCATGAATCAATACACAGTCCTTCTTACATGTATCACATGTTTCATTCTCACATTTCATCTCCTCCATATACAGAGTATGCTTCCCCAACAACTTCTAAATCCTACGAAGTATATAAAAATACCAAGTGGAAGCTTACATTAAGAAATATAATACTAATATAAACAACAGATAAAATGTAGACAAAGAATTTTAAGGTGTTTAATGCAAGTTATGCATACTGATACCAACAAGTAGAACCTCTAGATGTAGAAGCAGATAACAAAGGGGGAAAACGAAATTTTACACAAAGAATAACTTAGATCCTAATATGTAGTATAAATATATAAAAAACTTATCAGATAAAATTAAAATAAGTATTTGAAAAAAGCAAGTCAATCGAGACCATGTCGTTCTTCCAAGATTCATTCTATATGTTTCGCTAGTCGACAACGTAATCACATGCTATAAAACATGAATTATTAAGTCACAGTTTGAAATCACCCTCTTGGAAATTCTTCACCCTAAAAAGGGAGTGTTCTTAAGTGTTGGTCCGAAGAGCACCATTTCTTCAAAATGATCTCCACTACACACTTCAAAAAACCACCAAGCTGGTTTTACTGATTAGACTTGGGATTGTGGTTGAAGCTTCCCAACTAAGTCGCATATCACCTTTGATACCTAGCAGAACTGTTGAAATTTGGTTTTGAGTTATTGATCGAAAATGTTGACTTTTTGTAACACCCCGTAGTTTAGTAGACCACCTAGGGCTAAGTTCGAGGGCAACAAGTCAAGACTAGAGGGCAAGATCCAAGGCAAAGGGGCAAGAGCCAAGGCTGCCCCAAGCTTTCCATTACATTTCCTTGGACCACGAGAGCCTAGACGGCTCGTGGTTCCACCCGTTGTTTGTGAGGCAGTGTGCCCCTCAAGGCTGCCTCAAATTGGCTCACCTTCACGAGCCACTTCACGGCCAGTGGTGAGGAACACGGCCCGTGGGAAGGCTCGTGAAGATGCCTTAGAATGTTGGTGGAAAAGACACATTGTCCAAGCCACTGCCCAAGGACCACGGGCAAGACCACGGCTCGTGAGCCTTGTCGTGGTGCCTGGCACCATGGCTACCTAGTGAGGGTCATTTTAGTAAATTCCAAATAAGGTGGTTATTTAATGGGGTCATTTTTCCTAGACTTAAAACATCTATATAAACTATTTTAACCCTTTAACCACCCAATTAAGTCATTATTTCCTCAATACCCAAATCAAATCCCCAAAATACTCTTATCTCAAATATTTCTCTCTCTAAGACTTGAAGAAGAAGATAGAACTTGAAGCTTAGGTCAAGAAAAAGACTCCATTGTTGCAATCTTTGTAATGCTTTTTATCCAATGTATGTTAGCTTATTAATCCATGGATTCTTCCATCCATGGAGCTCCCTATATTCCCCCCAAATTGTGAAGATAAACCCTAATCTAAGCTAGGGTTTCTTCCTATGTTGTGGGTAGTTTTGAGTATGATTCCAATTGAGTGGATAGTACTTGTTTATGATTGATTTAGCATTAAATTATGTTAATATGAAGATATTATATGTTTTCCATGGTTAACCCTAGTTAATTGATGAAATCGAAGTTATGTGGGTTTATGCCTTGGAAGGGAAATTGAAGACATAGAGTTGATCTTCTAGAATTGATGTTACGTATAGAAATTGTTCAAGAATAGAAGCATGTAAACATGAATTGAACTAGAATAAAGTTTATATGATAGATCTTGACTAGTAAAGCTTGATATTGACTTTATATGATGAACTATGACTATAATTGCTTAAAGATGAAGCTTATGAGTAGAATGTCTTGTAATGTAGATATGTATAATGATTGTATGAAGTAAAGCTTTGAGAGTAAGGCTTGTAGTCATGAAGGTTGATCACTAGTGTTTTGAGAGTAAAGCCAATGTGATGAATTATGTATGTTAATGCTTTGTGAGTAAAGTCTATATGAGAATAAAGGTCTAATAGGTAGAATTATGGTGAAAATCCTACACTCACCTAACCTACCTTATGAGTGCCTGAATGTATACAGAGATAGAATCATTTTAACATGGATTGATTGTCAAGGACATTCTTCCATGAGACATGAATGTTAAACAAGGCTTAATAGTGAATCTAGGGGTGTATTCTTGGCCTGTAGTTGATATTGAAAATGAGATGGAGTGTCACACAAGGTAGGGTCCGTGATCCAAGTTGAAAGGAGAACCACACCTATTTGATGTGAGGACTATCCAAGTTAAAGGGGGAACTCTCACATAGTAGAGTCCAGGTTTTCCCAAAGTTAGGTCTCATGAGATGAAAGCCTTCACATAGTGGAGTTAGGGTTTCTAGTAGCAATCTCTGTATCCAATGAACTAAGACATACTTGAAGAAGTATCTACAAGTGTTCAAAAGAATTAATGGACTTAGACATGATCAAGAAAGTATCTCGTAGGTTCCATCTTAATAATGAACCTAGACATGCATATAGAAGTATCTCATAGGGTTCAACCTAATAATGATCTAAGATGTGCTTAAAGAAGTGCCTTATAGTGTTCTAAGGTTTAAAAAGAGGGACTAGTTTCTAACCAAGAATTATAAGAATGAGGACCTAATGGAATACTTAGTGTGGGTAGGATTATGGGGTCTTATCCATGCATTGCACAAGTATGACTTATGGTTACCTAAGAAATGTTTCTTTTGTATAATTATGTTTAGATGGATTGTGTCTATAGTTGCCTTCCATGTTATGATTGATTAAAGGTGAGAGATTCCCTTGTCTATGAGAAGTAAGTTAAATGATGAGATTAAAAGATGATAAAGAAGTTTGATGGCCTTAAAGTGGTACTTATCCTAGGTGGGGTTATGGGGTCTCATCTATGCATTGCACAAGTATAACTTGATGGTTACTTATGAAGTTTCTCTTATGTTAAGAGGATTTGAGTATGGACTAAGCTTATGAATATGTGATATTTCCTATGATAGTGGATTATGCCTTATGATTGACTTATGCTCATACTGTGCCTATGTTGGAGATTATGCTTATGATCATGTAATTATCTCTTATTCTTATGACTTATGTTTTATGTTGGCTAACCCTTGTGTTATGCTCTTATGATGTCATGCTAGCTAACATATTTAGTACTTTTTTACTAACTCATAGTCTTGCCTACATTCTCATCAAATGTAGGGTCCGGCGACATTGAGTGCTATCTTTGAGGCTAGATTCTTAGAAAGAGCAAAAAGTTGAAGACTTGGTGAGTCCTCATAGCATCGAGGTTTGATCATCTTTCTCTTTATATCTTTTATTTATGCTTAAGACTATTGTATGGGATGTGTCCCAAGAGTTTATTCAAAGTTGTATTAGATTGTTTGAGACAAGTGTAGTAAGACTTCCGCTTTGCTTTTATAAAGACTTCAATAATATGGATAAAGTTATAAAATTTATGTACTTTTTTATTATCTTATGTTATGATATGCTAAGAGCTTGTATGAGACCCCTTCTAGGTCAAGTACGCCATGTTACATTTAGGGTATACCCCTGGGTGGTGACAAACTTGGTATCAGAGCAAAAGGTTTAGAATGGTTCTAGGATTGTCTCAAACCACGTCTAGTAGAGTCTTGTTCATAAATGTGAAGCGCGCCACATTTATGAATAGGAGGCTATTAGATGATTAGGAAACTCACTTCTTCATTCTCTAAGTCGTGCTATAGAGTTTGGCTTTAGTAGGTCCTTCTTCTAATCTGTGCCCTGTGGTTTTTTAGGGTATGGCTAATACAAGGGAAAATTCTAGGATAGATGAGAAAGGCAATGTGGATCAAGTGGTTCCTCTCCAAGTTCCACACCAAGCTCCTCTTCCAGCTCCAATTGATCCTATTGGGGCGAATGTGACTCGTGCAGATCTTAGGTCTACTATGAAATTGTTGGCTCAAGACTTGACGGCGAAAGCCAATAGAGAGGTTGTAGCTCCAGTGAACCCAATAAGGGGGATGACTGCTTCTAGAGTGAGGGAGTCTTTGAGGAGGAACACTCCGGAATTTTAAGGCTTCAAGGTGGAAGAGGATCCTAATGGGTTTATAGATGAGGAGTATAATGTACTTTCCATCATGGGGTGACTTCGGTAGAAAAAGCGGAACTAGCCGCTTACCAATTGAATGATGTTGCTCAAATGTGGTATGAACAATGGAAAGATGCTAGGCCGGTAGAAGTGGGCCCAATAGAGTGGGAAGTGTTCAAACTAGCGTTTCTTGATAGGTTCTTTGCTCGAGAGTTGAGGGAGGCTAAGGTAGAAGATTTTATCAACCTTAAGCAAGGTAGCATGAGTGTTAAGGAGTATGCCTTGAAATTTGCTCTATTGTCTAAGTATGCTCCATCTATGGTAGCAAATCTGAGGGATATGATGAGTAGGTTTTTGACGGGCATGTTCGAATCGGTTGAAGAAGAATGACGTATGGCAATACTTTTGGGTGACATGGATATCTCTAGGCTTATGGTGTATGCCCAAAAAATTTAGGAGTCAAAACTTAGGAAAAACAATAGGGAGATAAAGAGAGCTAGGACCAATGAGGGGAACTTTTCTAATGCTAAGTCCGATGAACAAGGTAGACCCAAGTCTAAACAATGGTATTCCGGTCAAGATTCCCCTTATACCCCTAGGGTTAACCAAGAGAAATGTAGTGGGTCTCCATTACCTAAGTCTACTTGCACCAAGTATGGAATGAATCATTATGGTAAGTGCCTAGCCGGAATGGATAGTTGTTATGGGTGTGGAAAAAGTGGGCACAAAATGAGGGATTGCCCGGTGCTTAAGGCCAAGGGAAGGAAGGATAAGCAAGTTTCTCGTAGTGGTTCGGATGAGAGTGCCCAAAAGAAGAATAGGTTTTATGTCCTTTAAGCTAAAAATGCTCAAGAGTGACCTCCTAATGTGACTACCGGTATGTGTTTCATGCTTTATTAGATTCCGGTATTGTTTGGTTTTTAATGACTTGATATGTTAGACTTAGAAGTTGTCTCTAGTATGAATGATGTTTAGAAGAGTTTGTGTAGGCTTACTCCCAAGGGGGAGATGGTGTGCCTAGGTAGCAAGGTTATTGTGTGTTATGTGTTGCCATGACTTCCTTAAATGATGCATGTTCATGAAAGCTTATGATTTAAAAGAAAATGAGTTTGCAAGATTAAATTTTCCTCATGTTGTTGTGCATTTAGTATGAGTTACATATTTGGCTTAATGAAATGAATAGATGAGCATGCCTTAGTTCGGAGTTGAGAGATTCCTCCTTGAATAGATGCTTTTTGAGAGTAAAATTGCATATAGGCTCCATGAGAGTATGTTGACCATGTTATGACTAAGGAGATGGTAGTTCCTCCTTGAACACGACTAGTTAAGAGAAATCTTGTATCTTGGGTTTTTAGAAGTAGTTTCTACCTCCTTGTTTTGCATGGAATATGTTTAGCTTGTAGTTGAAGTTCCTCATTTTCTTTGTGTTCATTTAGATGTCTGGCATGCATGATGGGCTGCTAGTTTAGAGTCGTTTCCTTAAGAGGTGTTTAGAATCCTCATTCGAGGACGAATGTTCCGAAGGAGGAGATATTGTAACACCCCGTAGTTTAGTATACCACCTAGGGCTAAGTGTCACGACTCGAGTGCACCCACTAGTCGTATCACGGCGTACTTGACCCCAAAGGGGTCTAATACAAGCCTCTTAGCATCCATAACATTCGATATATAAAATAGTGCGGAATTTAAAACTTTATTTAAAACCAAACTATCAAAAACTCTTTTATAAAGCAGCAGATTATTAAGTCTCACATGGCCATCTTATGACAAACTTTAACAATATAGGGTCACGACCCATTACAATCGAAAATACTAAATGTCTATTACAAAAGTCTCAAACATGAAGGAACTAGAACAATAAAAGTCTTTGTCCTCGAATACATGAGGAGATATCAAGTCTTGGAGAAAGCTCTATCCAAGCACTTCAAAGCTAGCTAGGATTAATCACTTGCCGGAACCTACACTTGTAGTAAAAATAGGAAAATATGGGTTAGCACACAGAATGTACTAAGTATGATGACCATGCAAAAACATGATAAAAAGGGACATTTTGTGAAAGTCATGGTTTTATGCCATATTTGTAAAACTTCATGAACATTACTACAATAGGTAAAATATAAGTCCCAACCAACATACAAAGTCACATACTTCACGTTTAAGCAAAATCACATGTATCCCTTTACCTTTACCCTGAACCTTCACCTCAAGTAACCCTCAAGCTATACCTTGTGCAATGTATGGGTAGTGTCCCATACAACCACCCACACTAAGGCACCACCTTAAGGTCACCAAATGTAAACTTACCATTCATCCTTTCCACCTTTACACAATAGAGCATATAAGACACATAAAAATTATATGAATCACGTCATCACATTAAGACCAACATCTAAGACAACTCTAAGTCATACTTGTGCAATGTGCAAGTAGCATCCCGTACTACTACTACTCACACTAAGTACTCCTTTGAAGTCACCATAAACAAGGCACATTCATATAGAATACACACGACAAGGAAGTAACTCATAATACAATCCAAGTATAGCATGCATCTTTACATTTAAGCATTTAAGCCAACATTCTTCACTAGATTCATTTATGATACATTCATGCATTTAGAGGACTTTCATACATTAAGTTTGGGAAGCCAATATGCATTTTCAAACATAGAAGACAAGTTATAGTCACAATACACTCATAACATAGTAATATCAATACCTTAGCAACCTGTAAGAACACGTATGCAATGTATGGTGGGCATCCCATAATACCAACCCTACTAAGTATCCATTTGAAGCCACATATTCATTAACATCATTTCTAAGCTTACCATAATCCATAGTCACAAGTGAGGAAAATACCTGAGCATAAACTATAATAAGGAAAGTCATCTATAACAAACTTCACAGTCATCACCCAAGGTGATTCTAAACCAAGGTAAATTACGCTTATACTCTCCTTTATGGAGTCTACTCATTCTACACATAAACACTTTTCCAAAACACCTCATTCATCAAATCTTCCAACTCACCTCCAAACTCATCATAACCTTCTACCAACAACACACATAACCATATAGCAACCCATTCATGCTAAAGACTACCTCACAATATAGCTTCTCAAATCTACCATAACAAGACTCATCTAGTCACATAACCACAAATGACCTCATTACTCACCTTTTTCTCCCTCGATCCTTTCAACATTAGCCCTTCAAGTAGTCACATCTTCAAGACCAGCGGATAAGGAATAAGAGAGAGAACTTATGGAGTTAAGATCTATGGAACGACTTGAAGAATGAAGAAAGAAGTGTAACTTTCTATCGACCTATAGCTTCTCGCTCATAGATGTGTTGCGACTCACACCGATGAGCAAGACTCTACTAGACTTGGCTTGTGAGACATCAACCCTAAAACCATTTCCAAAATCTTCTACTCTGATACCAAGTTTGTCATGACTCAAGGGCACCCCTTAGTCGTAACACGGTGTACTCGACGCCGAAGGGGTCTAATACAAGCCTCTTAGCATTCATAACATTCGATATAGAAAATAGTGCGGAATTAAAAACTTTATTTAAAACCAAACTATCAAAAACTCTTTTATAAAGTAGCGGAATACTAAGTCTCACATGGCCATCTTAAGACAAACTTTAACAAGATAGGGTCACATCCCATTACAATCAAAAATACTAAATGTCTATTACAAAAGTCTCAAACATGAAGGAACTAGAACAATAAAAGTCTTTGTCCTCGAATACATGAGGACATACCAAGTCTTGGAGGAAAACTATATCCAAGCACCTCAAAGCTAGCTAGGATCAATCACTTGCCGGAACCTACACTTGTAGTAAAAATAGAAAAATATGGGTTAGCACAAAAAATGTACTAAGTACGATGACCATGCAAAAACATGATAAAAAGGGACATTTTGTTAAAAGTCATGCTTTTATGCCATTTTTGTAAAACTTCATGAACATTACTACAATAGGCATAATACTTCATAGTTAAGCAAAATCATATGTATACCTTTACCTTTACGTTGAACCTCCACCTCAAGTAACCCTCAAGCTATACCTTGTGAAATGTATGGGTAGAGTCCCATACCACCACCCACACTAAGGCACCACCTTAAGGTCACCAAATGTAAACTTACCATTCATCCTTTCCACCTTTACACAATAGAGCATTTAAGACACATAAACATTATATGAATCACGTCATAACATTAAGACCAACATCTAAGACAAATCTAAGTTATACTTTTGCAATGTGCAAGTAGAATCTCGTACTACTACTACTCACACTAAGTACTCCTTTGAAGTCACCATAAACAAGGCACATTCATATAGAATACACACGACAAGGAAGTAACTCATAATACAATCCAAGTATAGCATGCATATTTACATTTAAGCATTTAAGCCAACATTCTTCATTAGATTCATTTAGGATACATTCATGCATTTAGAAGACTTTCATACATTAAGTTTGGAAAGCCAATATGCATTTTCAAACATAGAAGACAAGCTATAGTCACAATACACTCAAAACATAGTAATATCAATACCTTAGCAACCTCTAAGAACACTTGTGCAATGTATGGTTGGCATCCCATAATACCAACCCTACTAAGTATCCATTTGAAGCCACATATTCATTAACATCATTTCCAAGCTTACCATAATCCATAGTCATAAGTGAGAAAAATACCTGAACATAAACTAACATAAGGAAATTCATCTATAACACCTTCCATTCATTATACATACATAAATTCATATTTCATCATACTATAAGGATACCATTCCATAACCTCCTAATAAGTCTACTTGTGGAATGTAAAACTGAAGTCCCATACCCCCACTTCTACTAAGTAAACTCATTAAGAAGCCATAGTATAGTTCATATCATAATCATTATCTTGTTACTATTATTAGGGAAGATTAGCTATAACCGACATAGACCATGTGAGCTTACATGGAATCTGGTGTCTTATAACCCCACACCGAAAGAAGGCGTTCTACTTGCCAAAGGTAGAACTAATCATATTTAGCTTCTAAGTGGATCCACTAGCCAAGTCCTATGTTTGGTACATAGTAATGGGATAGGGATATTGCTACTAGAAACCCAACCTATTGCATTAGCGGAGGAGCTTCCATCTCATGAGTTTACTATAAATGACCCAACCTATTGCATTAGCGGAAGGGCCTTTACCTCTTTGTCCATATCCACTCGGTGCTAAGCATTAATTCCCAAATTATACATAATTAGTATGGAATTGTATCTACATGTGTGAAGGCATACTTTACCCTTCGTTCAATACAACTCACCAAATAGCTCATAGATTCCTTTAGGTGAGAACTACCTTTCACCTTAGAATCAACATTAGTATGTGAGAATAACTATCATACCAAGATCATGTGTTCTCATGAGAATGGACTTTCAATCAACACGATAGGATCAATATGGTTATGTACATTTCATGCATAATAATGTGTAAAGGTTCATATGAGGACTATACTTTCAATTAACACCATTGATACATCATGATCATGTTTATGCATGGAGTGTGTGTGTGTGTAATTGTCCTTGCAATGACACAAACAATAACATTATCATCCTCATTCATAATTAAGTGTAAGGGTAAGGGAAGAACGTCCTTTTGACAACACCACAATATACACAATATTCATGTGACCTTTAGCTTCCAAGTAAATCATGAGTTCACACACAATCTTGTCAACATGCATAAACCTTCACAATATTCCCTTTAAGGGTTATGAATCAACTCATCCCAATGTATAGAAATAGCACAATAGATAAGGGAATATCATGATCCGACAACTCATCAATACGTTAATCACATCATGATTGGCACTTTATACTTCAAGTATTCATCAAAATGCACATAATATCACGATCAAGTCAATTCATGTTTAGAAGCATTACCCTAAAACAATTCAAGTCTAGGTGATCTAATCTAAGGCATTACATTGGGAAATTCATCATTCTTGAAGGATCACATTTAAACCCTCAATTTT
>JAJOOS010004953.1:0-15324 GCA_029582725.1 Solanum chiquidenum
AAAACTTGAATAAGCTTTGTATGGATGAATCAAACCCAAAATTAGCTGATAACTACGAAATCAAGTTCAAAATACATAGCAAAATCCTTCGATCATCAACAGAAATGGGGACCCGGCGCGTGCAAATCACGTGGACTATCTGTTTTGTTTATGCATTGAGGTCAGCGTTTAAGTGTGTAGAAAATAGAGAAATATGAAGTTCAGGGGGTAATAGGACATCCGTGAAGTTGGAGTGTGTAGTTGGGATTTCGGGTATAGATTGGGGGGGTTTTAGACCATTTTCTCTTGTAAGTTTCGTTTTAAGTATTAGATTTGGTCCCTTCACTACCTATGGGATATGGGGTATACATATTACTTAACTTGAAATTGAAAATAAGAAGAGGAAAGTTATCAAAAATCATCCTTTAGTTTAACTTAGTTCTTAGCTGGATTTTTTCTCAAATTTTATAAGGGGTCGTTTGAGATACTAAGGGGTCGTTTGGTATAAAGATAAATAAAGTAAAAGATTAGTAAAGCAGGAATTAGTCGTGCACGGATTAATAGTAGAGGATTTGTTTTTTATCAAGTGTTTGGTTCATTATTTCCACCACATCTTGTGTTTGGATTAAAATTCTGCATTCTTTCAAAATATACTCTTGAATTATTATGAGATTTTAGATTTCATGTAATCGGGTCAAAGTAGATAATTGTCGGACAATATTATTTTTTTATGGCCTTCTAACGGGCTAGGAGAAGAACAAGTTTGTTGTCATGTTTGATATTTTCTAACTTGAATTATTTGAGGGTAAATAATTGTCATCTTAATAAATTAATTACTCACAAAACATAAATTTTCAATTTAAAAAAGATAGATCATCTATTTTTGAAATCGAAAAGACGATTGACAATAGTAAAATCGAATATCACCTACATTTATACACAAAAATTACAAATTGTAGTTTTAAATATATATATATATATATATATACAATTTTATAAATTGTTCAAAATATAAATAATTAGAAACCACATATATATTAACAAATAATATATTCAATTAAAATCACAAACGTCACGTGGTGATATATTTGTCTTTTCAACTAGTAAATGTTAAAGAACTCACATTTCAAATATTGTATTGATTTGTATTTCATTTATTTAGCAACAAACAACTCTTTCTAAATAATACTCTAAAATTTACAAGCTTATTTATTTATGTATATTTACTAGTACAAATATAAAACATAAAATCAAGAAAATAAACAAAATGTTTTTAGGGATATTTTGCCATTACATAGATTAATGTCATGGACTCAACAATATTAAATCATATGTATTGCTAATACCATCTAATGGAAGGTATTAGTAATGCATCCTACAATACCATGCAAGATGTATAACTAATCCATGAATTAGTTATACTTAGGTCCAAAATTCCTACTAGACATAGTACTAAATAATACCATACCTAAATAATATATGAATTATTTCTCCTAATACTTCCTACCGATCAACCCCTAAATAATAAATTACGGCACTACAATGCAAAATGCAACTGCAAAGTATTTGCTTGTAGAGATACCTCCACATAATAGCTAATTTCCATCTCTCAATGGATCTTCTAGCTACACTTGACATGGAGCAAATTCCTTCACTGACCACATTCTTGTTTTTTTCAATAAAAGCACAAAGCTCACTAGCAAGTGGTGGTGGCATCTCTTTGATCTCCGGGAATTTATGATTGTCTTGAAACTTATTTAGGATGTTGAGCAACTTACAATCTTCTGGAGCAGTTGTTTGAAGAACTTCCAATGCGGTTCTGCATTTCGTTATTAGCCATCTCATTGCAACAACTTCACTCTCTGTTGAAAGTCTGCTCCCCGAATAAACAAGGTGTACAACAGATTTGCGACTGGTTTTAGGGACTGCCCAGAATCGCAATGTTGATAGTAATGCAAAGGATGGCTTCCCATCTGGATGAATGTATAGTGACTCGTTATCCCATGAACAGAGAGAATACATATCTGGTTCTAAAGGTATAAAGGCCTTGTCATTTGGGTTCTTAGTCAGAAGAAATCCATAGTGTTGAAGAAGCTCCAGATTTGTGTAGGTTCCGTAGCTTAGAAGAACCTGCAGTAATCAATCAAGCTAGTGGGATCAGTGCAACTCCTTCAAACTAGAAAATAATTCAAAATGAGATGGCAAACTGTCGTGATAATGACACTGGACATTTGATGCAATACAAGCGCTGTTCATTTTTGTAGTTCTTAATATCCTGAATATCAAGTAATGGAGCATCCACCTCACAACTTATTAATGGAAAGGAACCACTTCTATAAATTTACTGAATGCCACACATAAAGAAAAGAAGTATTAAAAGGAAGGAAGCATTTCAGAATCACCTGGTCTCCTTTCCGGTAGTTTCTTCTAGCATAGAAATGGTATGAAGAAACCTCTTTCTCATATCCAGCATCTATTAGCCTAGGGGCAGCATCCAATTCAGTTTCTGATTTAAGTGTACCGTTTTCTTGCAAAGAAAAAGGCTTTCCAGCACCTCGATCTTCATAATTAGATGTTTCCTCTTCAGGTGCTGCATAATTGAAGAAATCTCCCACAGGGCATAAACATCCAGCTTCATCCCAAGGTATATGCATGGTGCGCGAGAATATCTTCAGTAAGAAACTTTTTTCATGTTAAACCATGAATATGACAAGAAATTGTCTAATTGATAGACAGTGGTGCTCAAGTACATTATGAATGAAGACAGACAGAGTGCTAGATAGATCACGAATCAAACACAGCATTTGAATCTTGCAATAATTAGGGATTTCTAACCAGACCACTAGAGTAAGAAATGACATAGCACTATTCCAGATTAGCACTTGAGTTCACTCCATACTTACAGAACCAGAGGCCCAGAGCCATGCCTTAAGAGCG
Source organism: Solanum chiquidenum (assembly GCA_029582725.1). Lineage (NCBI taxonomy): Eukaryota > Viridiplantae > Streptophyta > Magnoliopsida > Solanales > Solanaceae > Solanum > Solanum chiquidenum. The sequence goes on from JAJOOS010004953.1 coordinate 2,917, forward strand.
AGGAATTGTGGCTTGAGCTTCAATTCATGCATAAGCTGAGTCACCTCATTCCACTCCTTTTCAGCCTTCCGAGAAGCCTTTTGTGCAGCCCATATGGCATCATCAATCTAAAAGCAGTGGAGATATATAAGATGAAGTGTTTTATGGTGAATTTCAGTCAATTATGATGCTTTAGGATAGACATTAGCAATGCAGTGAACAGAAGAAGTGTTTTCCAACTATGAAATACATTTTAACTTGTAGGGATTGCTACAAACTTGCAATGTTTGTGTCTCGAATTTGCCAAAATCCGCAAGTGTGTCATAGCTGCGGGGAAACTGTTTTAGATAGGGCCACCACCTAGAACTCTTACCCTTGTTCGCTTCATTTAACAATCCAACAGCCAATATCTGCAGTAAAAACAAGATCAAATAACATAAACATGAAATTGAATGAAACCATCATTACTTTCCAAACAAATCACATAGGGTAGAACAAGTGTTAAATACTCTGATGGTGGAGATTTGATTCACTTTGCACAACCAACGGGTGCAAAGCGTTAACTATAAGCACTCGAAGAAACTGCAGACTCAACATAAAACCTCCAGCCTTTTCAGTACAACAATCGCTTGTAAATTCACATTGAGTTAAATTCATATTACTAGGTGATCATATAAAACTCCATGAACATAAAGTTCCTACCTTTAGTCCAAAACAAAGCAAAACTCAAGTTAATAACCTGTGTAGAGGACAGAGAAGGGTGATTCTTGACAGCAATGGAGAATGCCACATCGTTCATCATAAGATTTTGACTAGTCATTAACGCTCCCTTTGGAACTCTAAGAATCAATTCCCCTTTCTTAATATCACGAACTGCTGCTAAACCTCTCCTTCATCAATTGAAAAAATCATTCATTCCTCATCAGATTCATATAAGAAAATCCAAAAAAAAAAAAAAGTTGTGATTAATACATACCCTCCGGCTTTAGGGAAATTAGAGACACAAAGGGTGTTTCCCAAACATGAATCTGATTGGGTTGTACAAGTTGAAGGAGAATCTGAGATTCCCAGCTCCGCTGTCCATTTCAGGAAGCTCTTCAGGTTCAATTCTTCAGCTTCTTCCATGGCGGCTTTCCGGTGGAACTGGGTTTTTTTCCGTTTCTTTTGTTAGAGAAAATTCTGATGGCCCAATTGGATTACTATTTCATTTACTGGGCCAATTCAGCTTAACTGGGCCCAAGTACAAAAGCTAATGGCCCAAATATGATTTGGCAAGTTACATATTTAGCCACTCAAAAATAATTACACTCGCTAAACATATATATAAAATTATACATTATTTTATATCAAAAATGTATATTTTTTCATATATCATATAAAATATGTATTAATTGACTATTATTTTGATGGACGTCTGAGTAAGGAAAGAGCTCGTAGCCACGTTATTGGGCTTGTCTTGTTAATAACCTTGAGATTGACGAAGATTGTGCTCTGATGATGAAGGAAAGGGGGAAGCGACTCGTTCCTTCCTTGCGAAGGAGTCAAAACAAACTATGACAACTCCGTTGCTATATCTTTCTTTTCATTTTCTTTTATTTATCTATTATTAATGTCAATTTCTCAATATAAAATTATGTTTCTATTTAAGTTTTGACCTCATTTAGAAAAAAATGTAAAATAATTTTGGGGAATATTGATGGATCATCGTCATTAAATTCTTATATTATAATTTTCTTTATTTATTTTGTATATTGATTGTGTATTAATTTATCAACAAACTTTTGCAACACAATCAATCTAGAGTAAATGTAGTAGCTAGGATATGACAAAAACTTTAATAATCTAAACTATTGCCTCTGTACAATTCATTTTCATTGTACTATTTGAAGAAATTTTAGTGAGACGAATTATCGAAACGTGCACGTAAATAACGTATAACAAATTAAAGGTGCATCCAATAAACCTTTATTGATATTATTTCTGCCCGAATGGATCATTCTATTTTTCAACAAAGTTTAGGAGAGCCTACTTTATAGACTTGTAGTATTTCTCTACGTATAGATTATAGGAATGACATATTATAACTACTCTTTTAGAATCATGCAAGTAAAAAGAAGATTCTCTCGAAATTCAAAAGATTCCATAAAAATAAAAAGATGTAGTTAAAATGCAAATTGTTTTGAAATAAATGGTTTAGGAATATCGATTGTAGAGTATGCAAGTTTTCTACGTAAAGGGATGATGTACATAAAAAGAAAAAGAAATAGGGTGGGTAAATTTCTCAAACAGTTGCTTAACTTAGTTTAGTGTTAATAAAATATTTTTTTGTTTTATTACAAAATCACGTAAGCAATGTTAGTTTTTCCACAAAGTCATTATAATAAAAAGGGAAGTACACAAAGAAGGGGTACTAATAACTTACTAATATCTAACCTTCAACGACCTATGAAAAAAACTATGCAAATACAATTTTTAAATGTGAAACAACGTAACGCAAAACATAGAAAAGAGAGTAATAGCTAACCAGTAATTAAATATCCCTCGAGTTTGATTTATACTACAATATATTTACATCTCCTGTTTTAATTATTTTATTATAATTCTCTTGACATAATTATTATTAATAAAAAAATTTGCAACTTAACCAAGTTATCCTTCATCATACACGGAGTACTATTTTCTTTAATTTATTTTAAATATCATTTTATTATTTTTTAATTTTTTTCATCTATAACATAGTTTTATTCAATTCATCATATGTTGTCCTTTGATTTCAAATGATGTTTCTTTAACTAAGCTACGGGGATTTTATTTGACCAATTTTCAAATTGATGATTTGTTTCTTAACATCTTCAACCCTAACCTCTATATTACTCTTCAAATATAAAGTTTTCTATTTTTTCAGACAATCAACTCCAATCCAATGCCTCTATTTTACTCTCTAAAAAAAAATATTTTTCTCTCTTTTTAATATTATATTATTACTTCTATTTCATTTTCTTATTTTTATATTTTTATAATATAAATCCTTTCTTTCTTATTTCCAAACAATTACCCTATATAATTTTCATGTAATATAATTTTTAAAAAAATTATTATTTAATATAAAATTATGTGTTATTCTAATTTTTTTAATAACATAAATTGCAAGCAAAATATTATATATTATGCATATTAATGGACAATTCAAATAAAATTAAAATCATTAATGATACAATTACATAAACATTACATAAATACTCAACTTTCAAAATTATTACATTGCTCCCATAAATGCTTTATTAATGATTATGGAGTTTAAAATGAGCATTTTGTGCATTCTTGTATTTAAATTATCATGTTATGTATTGTATTTTTAAATTAAAAAATTCATCTAATCGTATAAATTGTGTGCATTCTTCACATTGAAAAATAATAATAATTTTAAATCAATATCACTTAAATTAATGAAAAATTTAAAAAATTGAATTATTATTAATTCAGAAGGAAAGTAGTATATATTAAATAATATATTACATTAAAAAATTATGAATATTAGAGATTTATTTAATGGTCGATTTATAATATGTTGATTAGAAATATTATATAATAGACATAATAATAAAATAATCAAAAAGTGAAATGAAGGTATGAATAATAGTTCTCTAAATTTGGAGAATTACTATTCACCTCTCTATAAATAAAATATAGAGAGTGATTGGAGAGTCTATTTTATATTTTACTCTCTAAATATAGAGAGTAGAGAGTAAAATAGAGGTGGGATGGAGATGGCGAGGAAATGATTATTACATTTTTCATTTTCATATTAGGAGTAATTATTAGTGAGGCATAAATAGTTCTTCTCCATTAACCATGAATAAATAAATAAACAATTTGATGCTGCCAGTGGCGGAGTCAGCTTACTACGAACCCCTTCGACAGAAAATTATATAATATATACATGGTAAAAATAATTTTTTAGGTATATATAATAGATGTCGAACCCCCTTTGGCTATTTCATGTGTCTATTTTGCCAGATTTTAAACCCCTTGATTGAAAATTTTGGTTGCGCCTCTAGTCATACTGCTGTCGCACCGTTGAATTTAATGGCCTATCCGCCAAACAAAATCTGAAACGAAATTACTACTATTCCCGCTGTTCACTTTCAATTATCATATTAGATTTTTCGAAAGTCAATTTGACTAATTTTTATAGTTAAATTAAATTACATTAATTTGATATTTAAGCAAAAAGTTTAGATATTAAAAAACTATACAAAAAGTATTATAAATTACAATTTTTTGCATATCAATATGATGAAAAAATATATTATAAAATATTAATTAAAATTATTATTATTTGACTCTAAAAAAATAAATAATGAGAATTAAAAATAAACGGAGGGAGTAGTATTTTTTTCCTTAAAAAAGTGAGGAAGTGCAAACAACTACGTGTCAAATGTTGAACCCGCAGTTAGGCTCAACTCAATTTGTTGTGGATAGCACACGCATACGTAGGTGGGCTTATTGGCCCATGCATAAATTTCCATTTTCCAAATCAAGTTTTTACGTGGTCCGCTCCTATATAATATTGAGGTAATCTTTAATTTGCGCCTTCAATATTATTGAATAAATATTTTTAGCTATGGTCTAATTTTATTAAGCAGACCTTGCAAAAAAACTATTTCCTCCTAAGTTTAGTAATATTTAATTCGTAAGATAAGACTTTTATAAAATTTTATCTTAAAATATAATTTTTGCCACTCAACTTATGTCTTATGTTATAATTTGTGTCATTGAGTTATGCCTTGGTTATAACTTGTACTATTATATTCTTGCATTTGGGCACAATTTGGCTATAAACTTGTGTCCGTGAACTTAACTTCTTTTGTCTTCGAGCATATAGCTTATATCGTTCCACTTATGTTTGGGGTATAACTTGTGTTATAAAATTTATGTTTAAATATAATTTATGTCTAAACTTATATCTTGCCAATTTTCTTTTGCCTTGTGATATGATTTTGTTTTGACCTACTTTCTTTTTTAATTAGTCTAAAAAAAAAGAATTATCATTTTTCTTTTTAGCAAGTCTTTAATTCTAACTTTCCACATATCATATTTAAGATTACAAAATTATAGGAAAAAAATTATATATATTTAATTTAAAATCATAAAATTCAATTTTTTTTTTATTAAACTTCATATTAAATAAAAAAAAAATTGAAATGAAAAAAATACTTAATGTCTCAAAGATAAAATTAAAGATCAACGATTTTGAGATTTAAGCTTAAAAATTAAAGATCCTATTCAAGTCGAAAAAATTAAAGACCACTCCGAATAGGTAATTTGCGCAAATACCTTCTTATTCCTGTCCTTAATTACTTGTTCACTTTTCCTTTTTTAGTTATTCTTAGTTACTTTCATTTTAACAAATCAAGAAAGGACAAAATATTTTTACCTATTATATCCTCAATTAATTATTTTAAAAAAATTAGAACTTCTTGAAAATCTTAAATTCTTAATTCATTCACTTTATAATTAATAAGGATAAAATTGTAAACTCACTATGTGAATAATTATTTTCTTAATAGATATGTCAATTCAAAAGTGAATAAGTAATTAGCGGCATAAAGATATTAAATTAAGTCAAATTAGGTTCGTACCTTCTGGTGTATGTCCCACAAGGGTAGGACCCACAGTCCACTTGATTAGGAGTAGGCACTTTCTAGTCCGTGGGCCCGCTCCGACTCATAGTTGGGTTAAAGGGTAAGAATTTTCCATCCAATTAAAAAATGCCACATGTAATCGTAACCAGCTTGCCCACTTTTATTTTGATAACGTTATCTTCCACTGATTGGACTGTGATTTACACGTGTCCTCTTTACACCCATCTTCTTACCCCATTACTATAGTTGGTATAATACTTAATATAGCAACTTATATATAAATGGACTCAATATTCAATAATGCTCATATTTTACAATTACAGAAAGAGAGTTAACATATAATTTTAGGGAACCATCCTACCACGTGTCAAAATACAAAATAAAAATAAAAGTAATTCAATTTCCCAAGTCAAATTATAATATTCTTGATTATGAAAATTGTGACTTTCATTATGTATTTACGGTTTTGAAATATGTGAATTTTATTGACATTTAAATTAAGAGAGTTGAGCCCAGCATTGCACTCTAAACTTTATCATTTTATTGATAATCAAGAAATTATTGATTGTCTATTGTAAGATTCGATCTCCATTTATTTATTTGGAAACTTAATGTAGCTACAACTTGTTAGACTCGTGTGGGCTCTTTTATGTATATCATCAATTCCCTCGAAAGTTAGTTTGCTCGTGTAGCACAAAAGTGGAAATCAGGTCAATTTCCTATACTTAATCAACCAAACTTCTAATTCTTTCACTTTGAAATAATGTTACATTTTATCAAATATATGTAACGTGCACTCTCTAAAGCTCGAATCAAAACATGTGGTTAAGGGAGAAGTTATAACATCCATGACACTATATTCTTTGGTGACAGAAACTGTGAAATTTTACGTGTCCGTTTCCCGGGCACAAAAAAACAACAACTCGTGTTAGTGTGACCAAAGGTTAAAAAGTGGAAACTAGGAGGAAGAGGAGATAGAATCTGAATCACTCGATTCTAATCAGCACGAGTGAACAAAAAACAAAAAAAATAAAAAATTGAATGGTCTTAAACTATTCAAAAATATATAGCAGTAATTTAAACAAGAAAATGCTGCTAAAATTCTTGTGATCAGCAGCAACAAGGTCACCATTTTTATTTTTGTTTCAACTGACGTTGATGTGTTAAAAAAAAAACCTTGTTCAACTAATTGGAGCCTTCTTTCTATTGCTATTCGCAGGTTAGTTCTTTAAATTCCCCTGTACCTTTCATTATTAATCTGCTTTTTTTTCTCCTTAATATAATATTAAAGATTTGAACACCCTTTTCCTTTTCTAGATAGTCTCTACGTGTATCAAAGTTAGAAAGAGAGCTTATTATAATCTAATTGACTATATATAGTAAGCTCCAATTACTTGAAAAAAGTGTGAAAAAGCATGTTCATTTGGAAGTTTTTCTTTTAGTGAGTTGAGTAATTTGGCTTGTGATTCTTGGTATTGGGATACTTTTTTAATTTGTTGATAAAGTTTCAATCTTTATGATTTTTGAGTGGTCATAACTGTATCTCATTGTGTATATTTGGTTTATCTCATTGTGCAGAAACTCAGAAAGACAAGGTTTTTGGTTGTTGTTGATGATGAGTGAGTGCATTATACATCTGTTTGTGTAAGCCAAAGTCGGTTAACTTTCTTATTATGCGATTTTTATAATCGTTGATATTGTTTGAAATTAGTGGATAGACTCTAGTGGGTATCTACTAGGCTGAGGTGAGAAGTTAACATAAAGGAAAGACAAAAACTTGGGAATTGTTTTAGGCTACCTGAGTTGTCTGTTGTTTCAGCATGTCTGTTGCTTTGTTGTGGGTTGTTTCTCCGAATTCCGAGGTCTCAAATGGGACAGGATTCTTGGATTCATCCAGGTTCCCATCTCGGGATAGGAATTCGATGTGGAAAGGAAGATTCAAGAAAGGTGGGAGACAGGGGTGGAATTTTGGGTTTTTAAATGCAGATTTGAGATATTCGTGTTTAGGAAGATCAAGAACTGAGAATAGAAGGAGTATTACTGTACAGTCCAGTTTGGTGGCTAGTCCAGCTGGAGAAATGGCTCTGTCATCAGAGAAAAAGGTGTATGAGGTGGTATTGAAGCAGGCAGCTTTAGTGAAGAGGCATCTGATATCTACAGATGACATAGAAGTGAAGCCGGATGTTGTTGTTCCGGGTAATTTGGGCTTGTTGAGTGAAGCATATGATCGTTGTGGCGAAGTATGTGCAGAGTATGCAAAGACATTTTACTTAGGTCAGTCTCAGCCTTTGTTTTTATCTGTTCTTTAGTTTACAAAATCTTGGTTAAGGTATTAATTGATGAAGACAAAATTTAATCTTTGTTTGGTTCTTATTTAGGAACCATGCTAATGACTTCCGACAGAAGAAGAGCTATCTGGGCAATATATGGTGATTTTTCAACTTTCAAGACATATATTATTTCTATGTATATATCTGTGCTTAACTGAGGACATAAAAAGAGAATTATATTTTAGTTAGACATGGAATATTATAGGTGCAAGTTGATCTCTACTAGCTTGTGAAACATTATTATATGCATAAAGAGAAGAGATCCAATTTCTTATACCATATACAACAGTCAAAATTAGTGGAAGAAATGCTAAATTATTAGACTGGATCCACAGAAGTGTAACATGCTAACTGTTTGTTTTATCAGCTTTCTTGGGAATCTTTGACATAATTTCAACTTTTCGCTGGCCGGTAGTTATGCTCTTTATGCTGTTATACAGTCCAAAAGGTTAAAGAAAGTAGTATTCAGATAATTTAACATTATGGGCACTTCCCACTAACAACATTCTGGTCTCTAGATGTAAAACTGGTGATCTGATTCTCTTTACCGTTTCGTTTGGCAGTCTTAAAAGTTTGGTCAAGGTTTGTGCATAGTCAATTATGGTATATCTGGTAATTTTGGTGCTTTCATGTATTCCGTTTCCAAGAAGGACTAGATCTTGCCATTGAGAAATTTCCACTAAAGATTGAAAAAATATGTGGTGTTTCTGGCTTGCTCGTTATATTAATTTGTAGTTCAAGCAAGTTAAGCATATTTATAAATGACCTTGTTGTCTGAAAGCTGTGTTCTTTTTAAACAGTGTGGTGCAGGAGAACTGATGAGCTTGTTGATGGCCCTAATGCATCACACATAACTCCACAAGCTTTAGATAGGTGGGAGGCCAGGCTGGAAGATATTTTTAACGGGCGGCCATTTGATATGCTTGATGCAGCTTTATCCGATACTGTTTCCAGATTTCCTGTTGATATTCAGGTTAGTCTCTCTAATTCGATCACCATTATCTTCTCCAGATTCAGATTCTATTCTATTTTGCTGAGTGCTTTTCCGATGCAAGTATTTGATACTGCTGCTGAGTAGATGACTTTTTTCTAGTAATTCCATGTACTTTTCTTCTTTGCATCTCTATCTCATATCATTATCTACTTATATTTGTTATTTGATTAGCAAATTAGGCAACTAGTTTTCATTTGCTATCACTGGTGGCTGACGTTTATTTTGTGTTTAATAACCTCCCCATGTGAAGTGTCTGATTATTCGTCTACCTGGTGCAGCCATTCAGAGATATGGTTGAAGGAATGCGTATGGACTTGTGGAAATCCAGATACAACAACTTTGATGAGCTATATCTATATTGTTACTATGTCGCTGGTACAGTAGGATTGATGAGTGTTCCAATTATGGGCATTGCACCTGAATCAAAGGCAACGACAGAGAGTGTATATAACGCAGCTTTGGCTTTAGGGATCGCAAATCAACTAACCAATATACTCAGAGATGTAGGAGAAGAGTAAGTATGAAGCTATATTTAATTCACATCGATCATTTCCTAAGTAACATGCCAAAATATATCGAAAGAGTTGTCTATTTCTCAGATATAAGTAGAGAGTAATTCCTATTGCTCCATTTTGTTTCTAAAAAGTCGCAGGCGACTTTGCCATTCTTTTTGTTTTAGTTTATTTTGAAGTACAATGTATTCAGTGCTTACAATGCCTTGACATATTTCTTTTTGTACAGTGCAAGAAGAGGAAGAGTATACTTACCTCAAGATGAATTAGCTCAGGCAGGGCTCTCCGACGAAGACATATTTGCTGGAAGAGTGACTGATAAGTGGAGGATCTTTATGAAGAAGCAAATTAAGAGGGCAAGGAAATTCTTTGATGAGGCAGAGAAAGGTGTCACAGAACTGAGCTCTGCTAGTAGATGGCCGGTAAGCAGTTATAAAGTTACATGAATACAAATACAACTGATCGTTCGTATCTACTACTTTTTCTTTTATTGTTACAGTAGTAAGGAAAAGGAAATTTGAACTAAATTTTTTATAGCGACACATTGTTACACAAAGCAGAATACTCTCATTTGGCTATAGTTTGTATGGACTAATTGACATGAAGTTGTTAAATCTGCTCAAAATCTTCTGTGTGTGTTGCTTATGTTCCTGCATCACAGAGGAAAGAGAGCTTGATCGCCGTGCCTAGGCAATTATGGTCTAATTTTTGCATTGAACTTACATTGTGAATCTTTGTTCTAGTATGAAGAATGAGCTGACTCTTTTTTGTTGCTGAAGGTGTTGGCGTCGTTGCTGTTATATCGCAAGATACTGGACGAGATTGAAGCAAACGACTACAACAACTTCACAAGGAGGGCTTATGTGAGCAAGCCAAAGAAGCTTCTGACCTTGCCCATTGCTTATGCAAGATCTCTAGTGCCCCCTAAGTCAACTTCTTCCCCTCTAGCAAAGACATGAAAATGAAGTTTTTGAAAGCCAATTAGAGGCCTATACGTACACTAAAGAAAATCAGCTACTTAATTGTAAATGAGCTATCTTTTGCTACATCTGTATCATCATCATCAAAAGTAGATTGTAAATTTCAATATGCAATATTTCTTGGTAGATTAATGTGTCTTCACACTCAAACCCTCAAGGGAATAAAGTTATTTGTTGTTCATGTAGAGAATTGACTCATTTGAGTTCAAACATTTACTTGGGCTTCATGAAATAATTAAAGTCCATTTGAATTTCGGTCAATCAAACACTACAAGTGTTAAAAGTGTCATAACTAGTCGAATCAAATCAAAATTCGTATACATCCAATTTAATTGGTTGCATAAACTTATTTGGAGACGATGAAGTATATCACAAGGAGTTTCATATCATCTTTTGTTCAACAAGTATGCTACTGCAACCTTTGAATCAAAGAGATCAACAAATTGGAGTAAATCGATAGTTGGAACAGTAACCACATAAAATTAGTTATAAATAAAAGCTGCAACATTATATATTTTTTAATTTTTGGAATTATTTCTGAAAATGAATTGGCTAATTAACCCTTTATATTTGACAAATGGAAGAAAATGTTATCGAAGATCTTTCTTAATTTCTTGAGAATATAATGTTGAGTAGATTAAATGAATCTGAATAAAATAAATCGAACAGATGTCAAAAATTGGTCAACAAAGTTGATGAAAGCTTGCTAGAGAATAGGGGGACAAAATCCAACAACGACAAAGTAGCTTACTACATGGGGAGGCACTGATAAAGCCAATTTTTTTTATTAAAGAATTTTAAAATATAAATACACAAACAAATAAACAATAATTTTGACTATATATATATATATGGGAAAAATGTTTGAAATATATCTGAACTTTGATCGAAATTGTTGTAACAATACTGAACTTTGGAAAGGACCTTTTACTCCCCTGCACTGTTTAATAGTGTATTTTAAAGATATATATATATGTCCACGTGGACATCATAAATATTGCATCATTATAAATTGTAATGTGTCCACGTGGGCACATGTATACCTTTAAAATACACTATTAAATAGTGCAGAGGGGTAAAAGATCCTCCATAAAGTTTGGTATCGTAACAACAATTTCGGTCAAAGTTAAAGTATTTTTCAAACCCTTTTTTCCCTACGGCAGGATCCGTCATCTTGGAAGGAATTGCTTTAAAATTGGGAACCTACGGGTTTTTAAGATTTTCAATACCCATGTTTCCCGAAGCGACACTTTGTTCCACTCCTTTCATTTATACTTTAAGCGCAATTACTATAATATATACTTCCTCGACTACTTTAAGGCAGATCGATCTTAAGAAGATCATTGCTTAAGCCCAGTAGCTCATATATATATATAAATAAATAAAAACATATTAATTTTTTAAGTACGTTTTCCGACGTGATTTGATTAAGATTTGGGAGGGAGGGGGGGACAGTATTAGTTAAAGTTCAAAAAGTATATTTAGAACCTAAACTATTTTTTATCAAACTTTAAATTTTATGTTTCAAGTTTGAAGTTGAAAATAGGCCAAATTGATAAATAAACTATTAGTTTTATTGTTATAATTATAAGTACCATTATCGTCACTAAGCTTAGAGAATACTAATTGAGTTAGTACCATTGTTGAAAGAAAATAGGCTAATTGAGTTGATTATTCTAATTTCGCCCAAAAATTCCTCCACCATACACCAAGTCACTAGCCCTTTTAAATGAAAGTTTTAACACCATGCATATAGGGATTTTTACCCTCTTAAATACTCTCCGTTTTGATTTGTTTTTCATATGTTTGATTTAACTTGAATTTTAAAAAATAAATAAAGAAGATTAAAAATAGTATAATTTACATAAATTTTATAGTGTTAAGAGCTAATTACATTATTTTCTTACTTTTTTTCAAATTACAAAAATTTCTTAAAATTTATGGATTTCGGATACAACATGTTGCTCC
>JAJOOS010004954.1:0-27949 GCA_029582725.1 Solanum chiquidenum
TTGTGATGTGATGAATAATGATAATTGCGGTTGGTGGAGATGGCTAATAATAATAGTTGTGTCATCGTGGCGATTTAGATAAGATCATAAGAAGTATTATTTTTTTTACTGAACTTATTCAACACAAATTGAAATAATTAAATATTATTGAAGTAATATGCCACCTATCCTACATGATTATCTATTAAAGAGGATTTTATTCAACACAAATCAGAAATAACTAAATATTTTGAAGTAGTATGTCACCTATCCTATAGGATTATCTATAAAAAAAAAAAAAAAAAAACTAATGAGTCATGATTCGGAATTATTCCACAACTTGAGTCAAATATTAGTTTATCTACTTACCCGGACCAAAATTATTGAGTTTAGATGAAATCGTAAATTAAATTTAAGCTTCATTACGTACATGACTAGATTGGTTAGTTTATTGTTTGCTATAACGGGAAGGTATGTCAATTTTTATTTTTATTTTTGATTTGGTATAACGACATGGTGTGTAGAACATATTAATTCGACTAATAAAAATTCGCACAAAATAATATCATTTATTAATTAAGAGGGAGAAACATCTCTTTTAATCCGAAAGCTCGAAAGCAAAACCTTTAATTAAGGTGAAGATATAACAATACCCTCTTTTTATTTTATGACGTGATTAAATTTCTTTCTTTTTTACTTTCTCATTTAGAGGCAAAATAATAATAATTCAGAAGGATATTAAGTACTTGAGATCCTAATATATTGCCACTTGAAAGAATTGATTTGTATATCCATTTTTTAAGATTACTTTTTTTGGTTTTGTACAATCTTATCAAAATGTGAGATTAAATGTCTACCATTGATGGCTCTATACAGTAGGTGTGAGAAATAGCCCAACACTCAAACATAGAAATATAATTAGTATCTCCACTTTTTGCCCTCTCTCATTCGCCTATCTCCTCCCTCTCCCAATCTCGCTCTCGCTCACCTCTCTCCTCCCTCCAACATGTAGCTATGAATCATAAGTAGCAAATTATAGCTATGGAGCATAATTTAAGTTATTTTTGAATGACTATATGCATAAAAATTCCCTTTATTTAATGTTACCCAATCACATATATTGATTTATTCATTTTATATTTTTTTCCAGCTCCTGTTTTCTCTCTCGAGTTTTTTTGGCTACAAATCCACTTGGATATCCCTTGATGTTTCAGTGGAGGAATATTTATTGATTTAGTTTTCATAATTGGAAAAAAACAGAGTTCCAAATTCTACAAGTAAAACACTGTGACTCAGCTATTTTTTCAAAAACAGGGCCAAAATTAGTTAATGAATGCTATTTCTACCAAATATAACTTGTTGTATCCTTAAATTTATCTAAACCTCTTTCCCCTTCGCTTCTCTTCTCATTTGGTGTTCTAAAGAAGTTAAAACAAACAGTATATCATAAAGTTCCATACAAACAACACACGTAGAATGGCTCATTGCATAAAAAATAAGGTCGCCACAGATTTGAATGAATGGGAAAGTGGGGAAATGCTGCTGTTAAGAATCCTCAAGATATATTTCAAGTGTTAAAACAGAAAAACAACGTTCAATAGAATCATAGAAGCAAAAGTAAGTAGTAAAACAACTAAACTACTAAGAATCGACCTAAATCCAATACAGTTCCGCAGAGTGAAACAACTGGATCAGCTACCTACGTATTGCACACACAAGAAAAAGTACCTTTCCAGGAGTAAAACTCTCAAAGGTACAAGTCATCAGTAGCTAATTGAATTCCTAAGCCCCGGCCACCATTTGGGGAAACTCCTTGCGATTCAAAGGAGAAGTTGTTGTTTCCAGAAGAGGCCAAACTAAGTGCACATCTTCATCAAATTACAATACGATTGTAGCAGCCACTTCTTCAATCAGAACATAGAGGACCGATACTACTAATGGTATCATACAACAAGACTGATATATCCACAACCTTGCGACTTCTTTTACAGCCAGGTGAATAGTCCTCACTCTCTGGCCTGTCATAATTCCCCGTGGAAGACCCCACAGCAAAGGCATCAAAACCACCATATGGTAATGTCGGCGTAACCCAATGCAAGTAAACACTTGCTTTATGCCTCAAAGTTACTACTTATGGTAATGTTGGCTTAACCCAATACAACTAACTAGAGTGCTCCTCTTTCAGTTAAATCCCTATGGGCTAATTTGAAGGTAACACAATCCATTTCTCTCAGATCAACAAATATTTCTTTGCTCAATCACAATGAAAATGCTTGGTCAAGCCAATATTCAGCGATAATTGAATGAACAAAAACTATGAAAAGTAAGAGAACAATCATCTCTGAAGCAAATTGTATTGAGCTAAAGAAATAAGTTACAGATTAGTTTCATCTACTCCTCAATTACAAAGTTTACTTCATAAGAGAATTACTAAAGCCAAGAGAAGATAACAAAACATCAATACAATACAACAACATACCCAGTATAGTCCCATAAGTGGGGTCTGGGGAGGGTGGGGTATACGCAGACCTTACCCTACCTTTGTGCGGTTGAGAGGTTGTTCCTGATAGACCCTCGGCCTAAGAAAGTTGCATCTCAGAACAGGAAAAAGGTATCCCGTTGTTGGGACTTGAAGCCGAGTATCTAAACAAACTAGACTAGATATGAACACGATAATCAAAGAAAATAATGGAAAGATTAAGTTTTGGAGTGAAATGAAAGGCTTGAATCTCTTTCCTTCTTCACCTATTACTGAACTTCTTCAAGAATTTACCTTTCTCTACCTTGGAGTAGTATCTCTAAGAAAGGACCTCTGATATGTCAAGCATCTCCAGAAAGTACCTCCAATATGTCAAGCATCTCCAGAAAGTACCTCCGATAAGTCAACAAGTACGTCATCATCATCATCATCATCGTCATCATCATCACTGTAAATCCTTGGAGCAGAAAGCTTTCGTCCACTCCGACTTCTCGACCCACCAGCATTATGCAAATTGCCAAAAGTACTCACATTACTCTGCCCCCCAACAGAATGGTTCTTTGCATTCCTCCCTTCATTCGCCCCAGAGGTTGGACAAGTAAACATGGGCGAAAACGGAGACCAGCTTGAAACATTATTTCTACTTCTCTCAAAATGCTCCACGGAAAATCCTAAAGGCATAAATCCCCAACAACAGAAATAAGCTTCTTTTCCATCAATAATCGGCGGAGCAGCAACCTTAACAGCTTGAAAAGCCCTCTTACAATTTTGACACTTTAGTGTACAATCAACATAATCTAAAGGGTACTCATGCATAACATAACAATAAGGACATGCTGTCCAGAAACTGGGTATCTTCTTAGCTGATGCATCTACTCTACTTTCTTTCTCCTTCACATTACTAGCATTATTACTAGTACTAGCAGGTCTATTTTCATTGCTTCCCACCACTACATTCTCATTTCTTTCTATGGGCTGTTGATTCCCATGCTGCTCAACAGTAACCTCCGGTTCTCGCCCTCTCGTCGAGCTCAACCCAATACCAAATGGTGGGTTTTCTCTATTAAAGCTCCTCTCAGAAGTTACAGGCTGTGGTTGGTTTAAATTCAAGAATGTAGCAGGCTGTTCATCTATGTTTGAAAACGAAAGAGAACTCACCGGTTGTTGTGTTTGTTGTCTCAGAGACGTTACAGGTTGTTGCTGGTGCTGCTGGTGCTCTTGCTCCGAACCCGAGCTCCCCATAGTCATAGTCTCTTGTTCACGATTCAGAAATGTAACCGGCATAGAAATTCCAGCTTGCGGATCTCTACTATAGCTCACTCCAGTAGCATGTGAACCTTGATCTTGACTAGGCATATTCACAAACAGCTGGTCTGCAGTCGACCCCGGCATTTGATTAAACCCACCATGCTGCACAAAACTCACGGGTGTAGGCGCAGAAGCAACTGGGTACAGATTCAGAAAAAAACCCAATTCTTTATCATACATACTTTTCCTCAAGGGATCAGAAAGAACTGAAAACGCATCAACAACAAGTCCAAAAGCTTGATCCGAAAATGGAAAGTTGTTGTTCTGAGGATTCAAAAGAAGAGCAAATCGACGATACTGATCGGCGATGAATTCGAAGTTCTGGGTTTGGTTAGGAGGGATCTGGAGGATAGAGTAGTAATCAAAGTGATGATTATTGATACGTTTGTCTCCGGCGGTTAAGGTGTCGACGATGCTGAGGATTTGATCGATTGGGTGAGCTAAAGACGGGTCGGATTCACGGGCACGAGTTGCAAATGATTTGCTACCAACAAGATCACGATTTGTTAACAGCTTTTCGGCGATTGATAGCCACCGTAAAGCTTCAGATCGATTTGTAGGAGGGCCATTGATGAAGAATGGATGTTCCATTTTAGGGTTTTGAGGTAGGAGGAGGAAGAAAAGGAAGAGTGAGTGTGCTTTTGATAAGACTAAAAAGGAAGGGGTTGGGAGTAGAGCGGTGGGTTGGGTCAAAATTATTTTACGGGGCGAGTCCTATGACTCATCATAGCCTCCATTTTTTTTCTCCAAGACTAACAACTATAAGATACTTCTAATGAACATGTAGAGTCCTATGACTCATCATAAGCACCACCTTGTAAACTAAGTCCACCCCTTGTATAATAGTGGTCCAAGTTCAATTGGAGTAAAAATGAATGACGGGATTTCACAAGTACACATGCTTGTCAATAATAATTAATATAAGATCATGACAAGACCCTAAAACACTAATAGTTCCTCTACAACTCTCATGATCAATATCCCTTATCATGAAAGGAGCATTGAGTTCTTCCAAAGTGAGTTGTTGATTTATGAATTGAAAGAAGCTCGTTAATTCTAAATATTCTTCAAACGTTATTATAGCTATTGCTCGTTGTCGTTGTTGATTATTGGAGACCTCAAATTTCGCACGACTTTGAAACACACTTGAATAGTAAAAGAGATTTTACGGATAAATGTGAGAGAATAATTATGGTAATTTCATAAGATAGATATGTCATTAGGTAATTTGGTGTTACAAGTGAATGTTTGTTTCTTTGGTTTCCCATAGTGGAAGGAAAGGCTACGTAAACCCTAGGGTCAACTTAAATAGGGAGTAAAATTCTTTTTTCTTTTTTATTTGTTTATTTTAGGATTACTATTAATATTTTATCCATCTAGAATTTAAAAAAGAAATAAATATAATGGACCAAATAGTAATTAAGTTTAAGAAGGAAAGAGTATACTTTTTAAGTTGAGTTTTTTTTTTTCGTTTTTCCTTGAACCATAATTAATTTATTTATTTTATCTAAAAGAAAATTACAAAGCGTTCATATTTATTGGAGGAAGAAGATTATGGAC
Source organism: Solanum chiquidenum (assembly GCA_029582725.1). NCBI lineage: Eukaryota > Viridiplantae > Streptophyta > Magnoliopsida > Solanales > Solanaceae > Solanum > Solanum chiquidenum. The sequence continues at coordinate 5,327 of JAJOOS010004954.1, forward strand.
TCTTATAACTTCTTTCTTCTTATTCAACGAAAATTTAAATAAATATGACTTTTAATATTTCTTAAAAATAAATATGACTTTTAATATTTTTTTAAAAATAGATAAGTTGCTTATGAACAAAGCACGGACTGCACACTTAAATATGGTAGGTGGTGAAAAAGCTTATTTTAATTTTTATGGTAAAAAATTGTTTACATTGCTTCTTTTCTTGTTTTGAAACAGATGGAGTTGTCTCTTCATTGTGGGAAGTGGGAACTTATTTTGTTATCATATATGTCACGCTAGGTATTTAATAAAATAAAATAAAAATACTCCATACTTTTTAGCATTATTAATATTTTTGATCTTTGAATTAAATTATTTAAATTTTCATATTAGTAATTAAGTTTTTTATAATAATATCCAAGGTAATACATTATAAATACATGACTAAAATCTTATTAACTTAATAGTATTATGTAAAGTTGAATGTTTTATACCTTTTTAAATAATTACTATGCACAGAGAGTCGACAAGAAAATTACACCATCAACTTATTTTTAGAAATACTTATTTTTCTTAATTTAATTATTATATTTTCACGTGTCGTTGATTGAATGAACTAAGAAGAGAAAACAGAAGCAATAGAAGCATCTATCCAAACACTTTTCATGTTGCAAGAAGACTTAATAAGTTATGAATAATTTTTTTGATGAGATTAATCAATCTTGTTTTTTTTAAATGAGTAAAAAGTTCAAATTAGAATCCTAACAAACTCTTATATTTGAGGCAATAATTGCATCGAATGATGGACCAGATCATACAAATTATGCGGCGTGCAACACATTATGCGTTCCTTAAAGCTGATCTAGGCGTATGGAACCACTATACTTGGTGGAGGTATTTTTTGAAGCACACGAATGCATGTTTTTGATTAACTATCAACTAGGACTAACTTTCTGGTATCTTACTTAAGATCCAAAAACCCAGGAATAATCTTGATTTTGTGAGCAGACTATTAGCTTTCAGAAGGGGACAAATTATTAGCACCGAAGAAGTGCCTCAACTAGGGCCTCCATCATCAAGACTTGATATATAAATCTTCATAGTCCGTTAGATAAATTATTGACTTTTGATTTTTCAGGCATATGTAAAGTTTTGGTTTTAATGACACCTTGAAGGTTTGTCTATCGGTTATCGGTGTTTGATCACTAGGCTATTGTGCCTGACAAACACCGCCGGGCTATTGTGTGTGGAATACTCTTGATAAGACGACATGAGCCTATACATCGACAAACACCGTCGGGCTATTGTGTGTGGGATACTCTTGACTAGACGACATGAGCCTATACAAATGATGTAGATATCTTTTTGCATAGGTACATTCCACATATTTGACTGTTATTGATATATATGTACTTAAAAGGATGTATTGTTCAACATATTAGTTTTCCATTTAGCAGTTCAATCCCATTTGACTGTTGTTGATATATATGGACTTAAAGTATGGGTTGGTCAACAAATTGGTTTTCCATTTACTAATATTGTTTGGCTATAGTATTCTTGTATAATAGTGGTCCATGTTCAAGTCGTCAAGTTTAAAAGTAACGAGTACAACAGAGAAAAATTGTCACGCCCCGAGCCTATACCCTGGAAGGGACTGGCACTCGAAGACCATTGCTGGCCCCAAGTGAACCCTTGGCCTGGCTTACTTAACTCAGCGGAAGACTTAAACATAAGAAAATATAACTCATGCATAACTTAAGAAATAATAGTTTAGCCAAAATGGCAACTCAGTCTTTAAACAACATCTGAACGATAATGTAAAGTCAACTGAACTACTAACTATCTATGAAGCCTCTAAAACAACTGAGATGGATATTGGGACAAACCCCACAACATCCTAATGAACTAAACTAGAAAGTGAATAAAAGAGTCCTCCGGAATGCAAGGAGGCTCACCAGCAGACTCTGAATGCTCAAACTGGATCAATGAGGCGCTGGATGCTGATCCTAGGTACCTGCGTCTGCATCATAATACTATGCAGGCCAACTGGTATCAGTACATTGAATGTACGAGTATGCGAGTTGGAAATACTAACATACAAAGCTTGAAAGGAATCTGAAAGAAACACTTACCTTGGTTCTTCTCACTCATGAATACTTAACTGAACTCAATTCAATATAAAGTAGTTTTAAAATAAGTGCAATATAAAGAAAAATTGTTTGAAGACATGATGTCAACTCTGTGTATATACAAGGATACAACATAACTCTGAAAAGTATGTAAATATACAGTAAACTAATGTATATAAAAATACATTAACTTATGTGGGAGTTTCTCTAACCGACAACCATCACTATGAGCCTAAGATGGTAAAACATTTTACCTCACGTTGCCAAGGGTCGTCCTATACCTTGCCATCAGTATAGAACCTGAGCTACTAAGTGGATCCACTAGTCTATGCTAAAAAGCACTAAGGAATCATCTAAAAAGTATGATCATTTTTCTGCCCATGATGGCTACATAGTTTATGGGGGCTTGAGTTAATATGAACTCGCATCCCCATATCGGTGCTCAATACTACTCCCAAAATATACTTAGCTCATATGTTTTTAAAACAACTTCTTCTCTGATTTGAGATAATTACTCAAACAAAGCTTAAAAGCTCTCTTGGAATCAATGTTCCCTTTTCTTGTTCAAATGTGAAAACATTTATAAACTCTTAGGGAATACTTAGTTCCCTTATAACTTCTTTGAGAAATGAACTCAACTCTTTAGTCTTAGCTTAACTTGAAACTTTTAGTCTTAAAACAAAGTTAAAACATTTGTAAAAGACCCTTGAAAACCTTGATGACTTCACTTGAATTGACTCTTAACTTTCCTTGAATTGAATTATGGATTCAAGGATTATGATTTGTGATAGGAAAGGTCTCTTGATGTTTAGGAATGATTTTGAAAAGCTAAACTTGAGAAAAGTTACGAAATCACCGTCTTGGAACAAGTCCGCGACACGGAGATGCTCCTAAATAAATGTTCGTAAAAATAAAATTTGAGACATTGGAGTCCGCATCCTCTCCGCGACGCGGAGCAGATTTTTGTTCACAGGGGGAAGCGGCGCGGACTTGTTTCATGAACCTTACTCGACTTTTTCCTTTTTTGTTTTTTCTGCCTCAATCCACCTAAATTTGATTATCTTCCTCAAATTCGTTTTAAATCCCGATGTCCAGCATGTATACTCAAGAAACTAACTCAAAGCAACCCTAAACTCAATGTAAGGATTTCATAAACTTCTCAATTCGTCTTAATTCGCTAACAACATTCGAATTCAAGAATATATGGCAAGAACATCAATTTTCCAACTCTTCTAGGACGAATTTCACTGAATTAAACATGCTTGGCGCGTGGGTGAATGAATCCAACGCTATGAGAGACTCACGTACCTGGTGGGATCAAATTCTTGAAGAAATCCGAAATCAAATCCTTTCAAAATGATGAATCTTGCTTTTCCTCTTCTCTATTCTCTTGTGTTCTTTCTCCAAAAACCCTAACTCTATTTTTCAAAAGCGTAAACTGAACCCAGTCAGTTTAGCCCCTAAAATATTACAAAAAAATGAATTAATTAAGTTGGGGTAAGGAAAGGACCAAACTACCCCTTAAAAATTCGGATTGGACTTTCCTTATTCCAACAGCCCAACTTCCAAAGGGCATAACTCACTCATCCGAACTCGGAATCACCCAAACTTGGCGGCGTTGGAAAGATTATTCCAAGGGCTTTCCAACCATATCGGAAATATACCTAAATCATCCTGAGCTAGAAGTTATGGTCATTTGAAGTTGACCAAAACTCACTTTTGCTAACTTAACTAAATTTCCAGATTTTAATTCTTCCCAAAAATGACTATTTCCAAATATAAGCTTCTTCCTAGTTATTTCAATTTGCGAGATGTTACAGAAATATATTAAAAGAAAAGAAAACTTGTTATTGCTGGAGATTATGAAACCAACTTACAAAGGACTCTTGAATAGATAACCAAACAACAAACTACCTTGTAGGACTTAAAAGAAAAGGAAATAATTTAACCACAAACAATAATTGAAACCTAAAAGCTAGGACCTGCTAAACACGTGAGAAACATGCAGAAAGTAAATGTCTCCACTAACAACTATAACATAGAATTATCAGTTTAAAATTCTTGACATTCACTCCCTTAATTAAGTTTAATTTCCTGAAGATGCATCCACAAAAAGTACAAACTCACCGTCAGCTTACCAAAATTGACTGTCTCAAGGACTCAAGTCAATCTCACACGACTCATAGTCTAGAGAATAGGCAACATTCTCAAATACTCTAAGGTTCCTTTCTCTCCAAACACTATAGATCACCTCGGCATAGACCAATTTGAAAATTGCAGTTGCCTGGGATATATGATGAAGCTATATCAGATACGTTGAAAATTGAATTAATTATCACCATACACATTTGATTATATCCATAGATTTCTCTTCGAGTATGTTCTGTAAGGTGGAAAATGTTTCTTCTAAACATATTTTTGATTTTCTTATGCTCGGTTAGTTAAATTTATTTATTTTAAATATATTTTTTAGGAAAATAAGTTGCTTAAAATTTAGGAATATGACTTCTCCTTAATTGATCTTCCAACACACCTTCATCCCACCCCTCGTAGCCCCCATCTCAACTACCCCACGCTCTCACCACTCAAATATATATATGCGTACTCTTTAATAGACTAAATTATCATTTATTATTTTTCTTAAATAATAGTAAAATTGTTATAAAATTAATATCAGAACAATATAACTATAAAGAGAAGAAGACAAGATAAGCAGATAGAAGAGAGATTTTTTCTTTCTATTCAAGTGTATCTTACAATGGTGAATGATATCTATATTTATAGGTTGAGATATTACCCGAAAGGACATCATGTTAAATGACCAAACTAGTAGATACATTGTTATAAAAAAAGGTTTTTATCACCTTGGAAAAATATAAATACATGAATGTAAGTAGTTCATGGTTATTATTTATGTATGATTTGTAGTGGCTTTTAACATTTGCTTCACTAATCACCAAGATATTGTTGTCCCTCCACATGTAAACAAATAGCTTGTTTGACATTGAGCTTTATGCAAATTGAATGAATACCCTATATCTGCTTAACCAGTCATTTTTTACTTAGATTCATTGGAATGAAATGAACTCATGTCTATGATTCTTTAAAAATATCTAAATATGTGCTGAACATGATCTCAATATCTTTTTGTTGGAGAGAAGCTGAATCTTGTCAATAAAATCACTACAAAATAAATATTTGATCAATTATTATTAACAAGGTATATTCAGACACCTTGAATGCTTTAAGGATTTTCATATAACCTTCATCATCTAGCTAGATATGACAATTATTCATTATACGAATTCAAGTTTTTCATATATTGGCAGACCAAAACAAACTTCATTACATCCGCCATGGGAGAATATAGATCTCCACACAATAATGTCAAGACTTTTGCGGATTTGAGGAAATTTCACGAAGGATGATGTTATATTCTTGAATTAATGTATGAAGTAAGACTTTCAATATTTTACCTAACATGTTCTAGTTGCCGCCTTGCGGGATACAACTATCTTACTCGAGGCTCATGTCGCTCCATGCATATGATACACAAATACATTTGTTTCAGAATTTTAATTCCCTGTCAATTATGAATGTTTATTTAGAAAAATTGTGGGATGTAAAAGCGTTCACCTATTTATTTTTCTCCCAAGGTAGAAACGCTGGAATAATTATTATTGGTATAATATACCACAAAGACAATAGATTATAGTTGAAAATAAAATATTTTTAGGTTGAGGTGCAGATATCTCGCTCTCTTTAAGGAGATTCAAGCTCACTGCGGTATAATCTACACCGATCCAACAGTAATACTCTTGACTTGTCCCCTTCAGAATATAGCAGCCCAATAACGTCGTACAACTCAAACAACTCTGGATTAGTTGAAGAGTCCAAAGCTCCACATAAGAACATCTTTCTTCAACACATAAATACTCTTTTATATATATAGTGAATATAGTTGAAGACTTAGAATATATTTTTTGTCTCAACTCTCTCTTTCACTACTACATACTACAATATATTTTTTCACACTTAGCATATTTCATCATCTACCCAATACAAAGGATGATGCATCATTATTTATAGGTGAAGAAGTCTTCCATGTAATCAATGGGTAGAATGAGGGATAGTAATTATAATGTGGGTACATGAATGTGATAAAATGTTACACAAGTTAAAGAAACTAAAGATCATGAGAGTTGTAAGAACTAAATCTTCTACCATAATTTATATCCACTAACATATGCACTTATTAATTTATTTTAATAATAATTAAATGCATATACACCAACAATTATCATCATAGACGTTTGATTATATAATATCCATAGATGGAGCGGATATCAAGCTCCTCTTTATTATACTCTCTCTTCGAATGTGTTTGGTATATGTAGGATTGATTTTTTCATGTTCAGTTGGTCAAAACTTTTTTGTTTGTCCTATTTTTCTTTTTAGTCCGTTTTAAAAAGAATATTTTTTTTCTATAGCTCTTTAATTTTAAATTTTCACGTGACATGTTTAATGTCACGCCCTGAGCCTACACCCTGGGGGGACTGGCACTCGAAGACCATTGTTGGTCCCAAGCGAACCCTTGGCCTGGCTTTCTGAACTCAGCGGAAGAATTACTCAGCATAATAAGTTTAAACAATAACTTAAAGAAATAACATCTTAGCCAAAATGGCAACTTAGTCTTTAATCAACATCTGGATGAATAATGTAAGGACTACTGAACTACTAACTTTCTAACTATCTATGAAGCCTCTAAAACAACTGAGATGGATGTTGGGACAAACCCCACAACATCCTAATAAACTAAACTAGAAAGCGAATAAAAGAGTCCTCCGGAATGCAAGGAGGCTCACCATTGACTCTGAGTTGCTCAACTGGATCAACGAGGCGCTGGGTGCTGATCCTGGTTACCTGAATCTGCATCATAAGACGATGCAGGCCAACTGGCATCAGTACATTGAATGTACGAATATGCGAGTTGGAATGCTAAACAACATAAGCTAGAAAAGGGATTTGAACGAAACTGAAGAACTTACCTGGTTCAACTCAACTCAACTCAACCTAACTGACTCATTTCAATATAAAGCAATTTAAAACAAGTGCAATATACAGAAAAATTGTTTAAAAACATGATATAACTCTGTGTGTATGCAAAGATACAATAAATCTGAGATGTATATAGAAATACAAATGAACTGATGTATACAAAAATACAATAACTGATGTGGGAGTTTCTCTAACCGACAACCATCACATAAGAGCTATAATGATGATACATCGATCAACCTCACGCTACCAGAGCATCCTATACCCGGCCAAAGGTATAGAACCAGAACTGCCTAATGGATCCACTAGTATAATTTGAAAAGGATTCATCTAAAAAGTATGAACCTCTTCTACCCATGATGGCTACATGGTTCTATGGGGGCTGTGGGTTCTTTGACAACTTCCCCAATTCGGGGCTCAATACTACTCCCAAAAAATGTACTGGCTCTTATGTTTTTAAAACATATTTCCTCTGTGATTGAGATTAGTGCTCAAAACTTAGTTCAAGGCTATCTTGGAAATCAAAGTTTCCCTTCTTGCTTCATTTAGAAAGCGATTACTCTTTTCTGAAAAACTAGCCCGAAGGCTCTTTGGAAATCTCAGTTTCCAACCTTATTTAAATGTGAAAACATTTCTTTTAAACTTCTTTGGGAATACTTAGTTCCCTAATACCTCTTTGAAGAAAAGAACTTCAAAACATAGCTTTACTCTTGCTTAACTTTAAAACTTAAGTCTTAAAACGACTTTAAAACATTGTTAAAGACCCTTGAAAACTTTAAGAAACTTGGCTTTGACTTGCTTCTTAACTTCTAGACTTGACTCTTAACTTCTTTGAATTTGATCTTAACTTTCCTTGAATTGAATTATGGATTCAAGGTTCATGATCTCATGTATATGAATGATTTCATGATGTTTATATGTACTTTAGAGTGTTGAAATCGACTAGTAAACATAGGTACATCGCTTAGGAACAAGTACTAAAAGGTGGGGAACGAATGGGGAGAACTGGCGTCCTTGGCATTCTGAGAGGCACGGGGCGCCAGCCCTCAAACTTCAAAGAGGTCTGGCTGGTGCTCTGGCTGGCGCGATGCGCCAGAGGCCAAACTTCAGAGAAGTTTTTGTGGCGCTCTGGCAGGCGCGACGCCCCAAACCTTTGCCCAGAACTCTCCGACTTTTCTCCTTTGTTTTTCATCTCTAAACCCTCCAATCTTCCCTAGTTCTTCCCCCAAACACTTAGGGTCATTAGTACCCTCAATATACAACCAATCTAACTCGAAAGACAACCCGGAAACATGAATCAATTCACCCCCAAGCATCAACAACTCAACCAACAAGAATTCTACAATTTGTTCTTCAAGAACCTCATTTTTTCAACATGTAAACAACTCAAAACCAATGAATTGAAACAAGTTGGTGTGTGGGTGAACTAACCCAACACAAAAGGATCTCACATACCTTAATAGGGATCACCCCCGATGAATTCCACTCGCAAGCTTGGATGATCTTGGTGAATTCTTGCTTTCTTCTCTCGTTCTTTCTTCCTTTCTCTTTTCTTCAAGACCTAAGCGTGAATTTAATTATTCTAATCTGACCAAAATAAGCTTTTACCCCAAATAAATCCCCAAAATGAATTAGAAAATTAATTAGAGAAAAGACTACTTTGCCCTTCCTTAATTCCGGATTGGGACTTTCCTCAATCCAACAGCCCAACTTCCGAAAGGCATATCTCACTCATACGATGTCGAAATCATGCAATTTTGGCGGCGTTGGAAAGATGTCTCCAAGGGATTTCCAACCATATCAAGGTCTTCTCCTAAATCCTCCTGAGCTAGGAGTTATGGCCGTTTGAAAATGGCCAAAAACTCACTTTCTTAACTTAGACAAAATTTCCAGATTTCCTTATTCTTTCCAAAAAAATCAATATTTTCATATTTTTAAACTCTTTATAGTCGTTTCTAGGTGCGAGATGTTACATTTGATATCACAAGATTAACGTGCATTCAGGTAATATTTGACATATATTTAATTTAAGACCACTAAATTTAAATAATATTTTTACTTTTTTAAATTTCGTGTCAAGTCAAAACAGTTCAAACAAACTAAAATAAAAGTAATAGTTAACTAGTAATTATCATATTGTTAGTGACATATTTGAGATCAACTTGGCAGACACCTAAATATACACACCCAAACAGCATGGTCAGCTCAACCCCTTTTTAGCTTTTTTGGAACCAAAAATTACCACAGTATGTTTTACATAAATAAAATATACATAATTTAATTATACTTTCAACCATAAACAAATTCTAGTCCTTTGTTTCATATTATTATTTCATTATCTCTCATCAATTAACATAACTTAATTATTTTGATTTAATAATCAAAAACACACCTATGAATTACTTGATTTTCTAAAAGTATAACTTGAAATTTGCATTACTTCTTTCAAGTTAGGTCATCTATGCTATTTTGAACTACTTACTGTATGCTATTATAGTAATAATTATAATATCTATGAAAATATAATAATTTTTTTCTTCACAAGTGACCATTCATAGATTTTTCTGAAATTGAAATTGATTCTGTTAGTGGAAACGTGAAAATAAAGAATAAGGAAGAACAACAATATTTAACGTGGTTCGAATCAAAATGATCCTACGTCCACTAAAACACAATTGCACCAATATTTATTTCACTCTACAAAGAATAGTAGAATACAAGTGAAAAATACAAGAGAGAACATCAAATGCCTTAGAAGGTGAGAAGGCAAGTGAAAGGATGATTTGAAAATGAATTAAGAGCTACCTATTTATAGGAATAAATTCTTCCTATTGATGTCATTCATGACATCACTATGAGTCAAAAATGTCAAGGTTAAACATGTGAAACCATTTTATGATTTACCTAAATTTCACCTACCAAGATACTATCTTGACTTTTATTTTGTACTAATTGTCTTCCTACGAAATCTTCATATTAATTAATCTTCCATTGAGTTTGATCCCACAAGAACCAAACCAACTCTTTCAATCTCCACCTTGGTTTGCGTTCCGAGCATGCGTATAAACAACTCTGGCCAAAACTTCTAAGCTTACTGGGCAATCTCGTTATAAGAAACAAGAAGAATCAAACCTTTGTTGAACATACTAGCTCCACCTAGCAGTTGTTCTGTCAGAGTTGCATCAATTGATGCATAATCCCACCAAGTCCTTGCAGTGTGCACACTTGGCAAGCAGGATTATCTTGGTCAACATGTATGCAACGTTATCGTCTGTGATAACCTTCTCAACCTTGATAGCTCTATTTTCAACGACATCTCGAATAAAATGAAATCTGACATCAATGTGTTTGGTGCGCTCATGAAATCTTTGATTTTTAATCAAATGAATAGCAATTTGACTATCACATCTTAGAACTGATTCCAGCTTAACCGAACTCAATTCTGCCACCAAACCTTTCAACCAGATAGCTTCTTTCACTGCCTCAGTTGCTGCCATATATTTTTCCTCTGTTGTAGACAAAGCGACAATCGATTGTAAAGTCGATTTCCAACTAACAACACTACCAACGAGAGTAAAGATGTATCAAGTTCTGGACCTCCTTCTATCAAGATCCCCTGCATAGTCAGAATCTACATAGCCGAGGATTAAAATACCTTCACTTTTCCAGAAGGTTATGCCAACATCAGGAATTCCTTTGAGATATCTCAATATTCACTTTACAGTTTCCCAATGCCTTTTTCATGGATTTGCCATGTACCTGCTTACCACACTTACAGATTGAGCAATATCTGGATGTGTGCACACCATAGCATACATAATGCTGCCAACTACTCTCGCATAAGGAACCTTTGACATATGTTCCAACTCATCCATAGACTGAGGCATTTGTAACTTTGAAAGATTGAAATGAGAAGCTAACGGTGTACTTACAGGCTTGCTCATATGCATATTGAATCTCTTAAGAACATTTTCAATGTACCTCTTTTAAGAAAGATGTACAACACCGTCTTCTCTTGAAATCTCCATTCCAAGGATTTTCTTTGCAACTCCCAAATCCTTCATGTCAAATTCCTTGCTCAATAGTTTCTTTAAAATATTTATCTATGTGATGTTGTTAGAAGCAATAAGCATATCATTAACATACAACAATATATAAATCATAGAGTTACTAGACATCTTATTGTGATACACATAACTATCAAATGCACTCCTCAAAAATCCATGTGTAGTCATGAATGCATCAAACCTCTTGTACCACTGTCTATGAGATTGTTTCAAACCATACAAAGACTTCTTCAGTTGGCATACATGATCTTCTTTTCCTTTAGCTAGGAAACCTTCAGGTTGATCCATATAGATCGTCTCTTCTAGATCACCATGTAAGAAAGCAGTTTTGACATCAAGCTGTTGAAGCTCTAAATCAAATTGTGCAACCAATGCTAGTAGCACGCGAATTGAGCTATGTCTCACGACTGCAGAGAAGATCTCATTGTAGTCAATTCCCTCCTTTTGGTTGAAACCCTTTGCAACCAATCTTGCCTTGAACCTAGTATTTTCCACTTCGGAAATACCCTCTTTCTTTCTGTAAACCCATTTGCATCCCACTGTCCTCTTCCCTTTAGACTTTTAACTAAGAACCATGTCTCATTTTTGTGAAAAGACTCTCTCTCTTCCATCATAGCTAACTGTCATTGTGCAACATCTTTGCAAGAAGTTGCTTCAACATACGAGGAGTGCTCGAGATCCTTAATCTCTTCTTCTGCAGCTATGAACGCATATGCAATCATATTTTCTTGTTCTATAAGATGTTTCGGTTTCTGTATCTGCCTTTTGTCTTTTCCCTTCGCAATTATGTTGTCACGCTCCGAGCCTACACCCTGGGCGGGACTGGCACTCGAAGACCATTGTTGGTCCCAAGTGAACCCTTGGCCTGGCTTACTTACCTCAGCGGAATACTCTAAGCATGATTACAATGATCAAAAGAACTTACTCAAGTAACTTTAGTGAAATAACTCAGAATGTTTAATAGTCAACATTCAACTTGGCCAAATGGCAACTCAAGTCTCAACATATGAAATAATAATGTAAAGACATCTGACTACTAACTGTCTATGAAGCCTCTAAAACGACTGATATGGATGTTGGGACAAACCCCACAACATCCTAATGAACTAAACTAGAAAGCGAATAAAAGAGTCCTTCGGAATACAAGGAGGCTCACCAACAGACTCTGAATGCTCAAGCTGGATCAACAAGGTGCTGGATATTGATCCTGGTTACCTGCGTCTACATCATAAGACGATGCAAGCCAACTGGCATCAGTACATTGAATGTACGAGTATGCGAGTTGGAATGCTAACAAGCATAGGCTCGAAAGAGATTATGAAGGAAACACTTACCTTGGCTCTTCTCAACTCATGAATACTTAACTGAACTCATTTCAATATAAAGCAGTTTAAAAAAAGTGCAATATAAAGAAAAGTTGTTTAAAAACATGATGTCAATTTTGTGTATATACAAGTATACAATATAACTCTGAAATGTATGTAAAATACAATAACTGATGTATATAAAAATACAATAACTTCTGTGGGAGTTTCTCTAACCGACAACCATCACTATGAGCCTAAGTGATGGTACAATGTTTTACCTCACGTTGCCAAGGACCGTCATATACCTTGCCATCGGTATAGAACCTGAACTACTAAGTGGATCCACTAGTCTATGCTAAAAAGCACTAGGGAATCATCTAAAAAGTATGATCATTTCTCTGCCCATGATGGCTACATGGTTTATGGGGGCTTGAGTTAATATGAACTCGCGTCCCCATATCGGTGCTCAATACTACTCCCAAAATATACTTAGCTCATATGTTTTTAAAAATAACTTTTTCTCTGGTTTGAGATAATTGCTCAAACTTAGCTTTAAAAGCTCTCATGGAATCAATGTTCCCTTTTCTTGCTCAAATGTGAAAATATTTATAAACTCTTAGGGAATACTTAGTTCCCTTATAGCTTTTTTGAGAAATGAACTCAACTCTTACTCTTTGCTTAACTTGAGTCTTAAAATGACTTTAAAACATTTATAAAAGACCCTTGAAAACTTTGATGACTTCACTTGACTTGACTCTTAACTTCACTTGAATTGACTATTAACTTTCCTTGAATTGAATTATAGATTCAAGGATTATGATTTGTGATAGGAAAGGTCTCTTGATGTTTAAGAATGATTTCAAATAGCTAAGCTTGAGAAAAGTTACGAAATCACCGTCTTGGAACAAGTCTGCGACGCGGAGATGCTCCTAAATAAATACTCGCGAAATTAAAATTTGAGATCGTGTAGTCCGCGTACTCTCCAAGATGCGGAGCAGATTTTTGTTCACAGGGGGAACAAGTCCGCGACGCGGACTTGTTTCATGTAAGTTGTCTGACTTTTTCCTTCTTTGTTTTTCAGCCTCAATCCACCTAAATTTGATTATCTTCCACAAATTCATTTTAAATCCCGATGTCCAGCATGTATACTCAATAAACTAACTCAAAGCAACCCAAAACTCAATGTAAGGATTTCATAAAACTTCTCAATTCGCCCTAATTCGCTAACAACATTCATCAAGAACATCAATTTTCCAACTCTTCTAGGACGAATTTCACTGAATTAAACATGTTTGGCGCGTGGGTGAATGAACCCAACGCAATGAGAGACTCACATACCTTGTAGGATCAATTTCTTGGCGAATCCACAACCAAAATCGATCGTTCTTGGTGAATCTTGTTTTTCCTCTTCTCATTTCTCTTGCGTTCTTTCTCCAAAAGCCCTAACTCTATTTCTCAAAAGCGTAAACTGAACCCAGTCAGTTTAGCCCCTAAAATTATTACCAAAAAATGAATTAATTTAGTTGGGTAAGGAAAAGACCAAACTACCCCATAAAAATCCGGATTGAATTTTCCTTATTCCAACAGCCCAACTTCTAAAGGGCATAACTCACTCATTTGAACTCGAAATTGCCCAAACTTGGCGGCGTTGGAAAGATCATTCCAAGAGCTTTCCAACCATATCTATAAATACACCTAACTCATCCTGAGTTAGGAGTTATGGTTATTTAAAGTTGACCAAAAATTCACTTTTGCTAACTTAACTAAATTTCCAGATTTTAATTCTTCCCAAAAAATGACTATTTCCAAATTTAAGCTTCTTCCTAGTTATTTCAATTTGCGAGATATTACAATATCTCCCCCTTGGGATCATTCGTCCTCGAATGAGATTATTCTCACTAAGCTAAGGGTGGTAACATCTAGTTCCAACACCCAACATGCAAATGCACAAACAACGTGCTCACTCATAATTTAAAAAGTACTAAGAAGAGAATTAATACCTTGGTCAGCAGTTTCTCCGGATTCAAAGAGATGTGGATATCTCTTCTTCATATCCTCTTCAGCTTCCCAAGTAGCTTCTTCAACAAATTGGTTCCTCCAAAGGACTTTGACTGACGCAACCTCCTTTGTTCTCAACTTGCGAACTTGGCGATCTAAAATCTGAACTGGAATCTCTTCATAAGATAAGCTATCTTTGATCTCAATATTTTTAGTTGATATGACCAATGAAGGATCACCAATGCACTTCTTCAACATGGAAATGTGAAACACCGGATGGACCGCTGCTAATTCCTGTGGTAGCTCCAACTCATATGCTACATTGCCAACTCTCTTGGCTATAAGATATGGTCCAATATACCGGGGACTAAGCTTCCCCTTCTTACCAAACCTCATAACACCCTTCATGGGTGAAACTTTTAAATATACCCAATTATCTACCTCGAACTCTAACGCCTTTCTTCTAACATCAGTGTAGGATTTCTGACGACTCTGTGCTGTTTTCAATCTCTCTTGAATTACTTTCACCTTCTCCATAGCTTGGTAAACTAAATTTGGTTCTATCAACCCTGCGCTTGGTAAACTAAATTTAGTCCTATCAACCCTGCTTCACCAACTTCAAACCATCCAATAGGAGATCTGCATTTTCTCCCATAAAGAGCTTCATAATGAGCCATTTGGATGCTCGAGTGATAACTGTTGTTGTAAGCAAACTCGATGAGAGGTAGGTGATCATCCCAATTCCCTTTGAAATTAATCACACAAGCCCTCAACATATCTTCTAATGTCTGAATAGTGCGCTCTGCTTGTCCGTCAGTCTGAGGATAAAAGGCAGTACTTAAGTTCACTTTTGAACCCAAACCTTTCTGAAAAGATTTCCAGAATTGTGCAGTAAATTGTGCACCTCTATCTGAAATAATGGAGACTGGAACTCCATGAAGTCTTACCACCTCCTGAAAATATAACCTGGCATAATCTTCTGCCGAATGGGTAGTCTTTACCGGCACAAAGTGGGCTGATTTTGTCATTCTGTCGACGATCACCCAAATAGAATCATGATGTCTGCGAGACCTTGGCAAACCTGTGATGAAATCCATATTAATCATCTCCCACTTTCATTCCGAAAGTTCTATATTCTGCGCCAAACCACCGGGCCTTTGGTGCTCTACTTTAACTTGTTGGCAATTTGGACACTTAGCAACAAATTCTGCAATGCTCTTCTTCATACTATTCCACCAATACACTTCTTTCAAATCACGATACATCTTTGTGGAACCCAGATGAATGGAATATCTGGAGCTATGAGCTTCCTCCATGATCCTCTCTTGGAGCCCATCCAATATCTCCCCCTTGTTCAAAAGCTAATACTCTTTGCTTATGAACATTTGCCTTCAATTCAAGCAAAATAGGGTCTTCGTCTTGCTTGCCCTTTATTTCTGACACTAATGACGACTCAGCTCTATTCGTCACCACTATACCTCCTTCTGTGGAATCCATAAGTCTGACTCTCAGACGTGCCAGTCTGTGCACATCTTTTGCTAACTCTTTCTTTACTTATTCAACATGGGCGGTGCTACCCATAGACAACCTGGTTAAGGAATCAACAACAACATTAGCCTTACCTGGGTGGTAAAGAATACTCATGTCGTAGTCCTTGAGTAATTCTAACCACCTTCTCTGTCTGAGATTGAGCTCTTTCTGAGTAAACACATATTGAAGGCTCTTGTGATCGGTGAACACATCCACATGAACACCATACAAATAATGGCAACATATCTTCAAAGCGAAAACTACAGCAGCCAACTCTAGATCATGGGTTGGATAATTCTTCTCATGAACTTTCAACTGTCTGGAGGCATAAGCTATAACTTTGCCATTCTGCATTAAAACACAACCCAATCCAACTCTAGATGCATCACAATACACCACAAAACCTTGAGTACCTTCCGATAAAGTCAAAATTGGGGCAGTAGTCAACCTTTTTTTCAATTCCTGAAAGCTTTTCTCATAAGCTTCAAACCATTGAAACTTCACTGTTTTCTGAGTCAACTTCTTCAAAGGGGACGAAATGGATGAAAAATCTTCTACAAACCTTCTATAATAGCCAGCCAAACCCAAGAAACTCCTGATATCAGTTGGAGATGTGGGTCTAGGCCAATTCTGCACTGCCTCAATTTTTTTAGTATCAACTCTAATTCCATCACCAGAAACTATGTGGCCCAAGAACGCCACAGACTCAAGCCAAAACTCACACTTAGAGAACTTGGCATACAACTCTCTATCTTTCAAAGTCTGAAGAACTATTCTGAGATAACTAGCATGATCTTCTTCATTCCTTGAATAGATTAGTATGTCATCAATGAAAATGATAACGAACATATCTAAATAAGGTTTGAAGACTCTATTCATAAGGTCCATGAATGATGCTGGTGCATTGGTCAAACCAAAGGACATGACCAAAAACTCATAATGATCATATTTGGTTCTGAAAGCTGTCTTTGGAATATCACATTCCCTTACTCTTAATGAATGTCTTGTATATTATCATTCTTGGGATTGTATATAAAAACAACATTTTTTTCAAGATTATTCCTTATATTAAAAATTAATTCTCCATTCTTTGTCATGAAAAGGGGCAGTATAAGTCCATAACTAGGATCAAATTGTAAATTCCTTATACTCCCTCCGTCCCATTTTATATGTCATTCATTTCTATAAATAGTTGATCCAAAATAGTTGTCATTTCATAAAATCAATGCATAAATTACCATATTGTTCCTTTTTTATCCTTGTGAGTTATTAGCCTTAAAAATATGCATTTAACCAACTTAGAAAAGTTAAGTAAATGATTCATGTTCATTGGTTAAATTAATTAATCAAAATAAATTAATTCATATTCATTGATTGAAAACTTGAGTTTCAAAAAAATTAAATAAGGGTAGAAGGGTAAAATTACATCATTTCTTAATGCAAATGCAAAATAAAAAAGTAACATATAAAATGGGACAGAGGGAGTAATAAATAAGGATGTCCATGATTCCTTTACTACATATTCCTTCATCGCTAATATCTCAATATTTCCTTTATCATAGCGTTTCATACATAGACTTCATTTAAAACTCCTAAACCAAGTATAATATCCTCACCTTGATCAGAGTTTTGCTCAAGGACAAAAAATATGTCAAACTTTTCAGTAATGGGATCAAAATATTATTTCATCGCGAAAAACAAAATAATTCCACTTGTGATATTTACTATTGTCATCTTCATAAAATACCCTTAAACTATAGTGAATTCGTCCATACAATGTAATCCCATCCCAAAAGGAGAAAACGTGTCATAAGGGTATTCGACTTCCCTCCATTTTTTATCTCCAAGACTAGCAACAATAACAAACTCATCATCTACTTGTTGTGGAGTCAAATTATGACTCATCATAAGAACCGCTTTGTAAACATTCTTGGAGGAGTCGAAACAAAGTCCACCCCTTATCCCCTTATACAATAGTCATCCAAGTTCAAGCTCAAACACTTTGGTGTAAAATCGGGTGGCGGGATTCCACAAATACATATGCTTGTCAATATTAATTAATATAAGATCATGACAAGACCCTAAAACATTAATAATTCCTCTATAACTCTCATGATCAATATCCCTTGTCATGAAGGGAACATGGAGCTCTTCCAAAGTGAGTTGCTAATTTATGAATCGAATGGGGCTCGTTAATTCTAAATCTCCTTTAAGCATCATCATAACGATTGCTTTTTCTCGTTGTTTATTATTGGAGAGCTCAAATTTCGGGTTTGAAACACACTTGAATCGTAAAAGAGATTTCACGGGTAAATATGAGAGAATAATCATAGTAATTTCATAAGGTAGATATGCCATTAGATAATTTGGTGTTACAAGTGAATGTGTAAACCCTAGGCTTAAATAGGGAGTAAAATTCTTTTTTACTTTTTATTTTTAGGATTACTATTAATATTTTATCCATCTAGAATTCAAAAAAGAAATAAATATAATGGACCAAATAGTAGTTAAGTTGAAGAAGGAAATATTATACTTTTTAATTTACCATATTTGAGTGTTCTTTTTCCTTTTTCCTTGAACCATAATTAATTTTATCTAAAAGAAAATTATAAAGCATTCATATTTAGGATTACTTTTAATATTAATTTTTTAAATAGATAAGTTGGTTATGAACAAAGCACGGACTGCACTTAAATATGGTAGGTGGTGAAAAAGCTTATTTTATTTTTTTGTAAAAAATTGTTTACATTGTTTCTTTTTGACACAGATGGAGTTATATCTTCATTGTGGGAACTTATTTTGTTATCAGGTAATATATTACAAATACATGGTTAAAACCTTATTAACTTGAATCAATTCGTACAATATAAATAATACTAATAGTATTATGTAAAGTCAGGTTTTATGACTTTTAAATAAGGGATAAGGCACAAGTATCTTTAAACTATGATCGAAATTTCAGAAACATATCTTAACTAAAGTAAGGTATTAATACCCCCGAACTATTTTTTTTTGTAATTTTGTACACTTTTTTTTTTGGCTTATATGACATCCAAACATCTCTCCACGCACCTCAACTATGTAGAGTCATAAAGTGTGCCACGAAAAAATTGAATAAATATAATGTCTCTCTCCATTTCACACCAAGAAAAATTCCCTAAAAGACATCACTTTCCTTATTCGTGGCCCAATAATTCTCCACAGAAAATGGAAGTAATCAATTTCTCCACTAAATGAAGCCAATTTTTCTTTTCATGTAGTCAATGCTTAAAGGTTCTTCTAATAGGGTCAGAGTGATGGATCATTCCAAGGTATATAACTATTGTAATTATTAGGAGAAAAATGTTTTTTCAGATGAGAAACTGTTATTGTGAATTTTTCAAATTGTTTGGCAGATCTTGTTTTAGCTAGGTGTTTATCGAAAATAGTTCTTTTATCTCTATGAGATAGAAAAAAAAAATTGCGAACATTTGCATTCCCCTGTAAAGGAATACAAGAAAGATTGAATGTAACTAATGAATCGATACCCCTATCTTAAGATAGGTATTGGAATTGGTTAGTCGTATTGGTTAATTAATGAACAAGGATTTAGATTAGCAGATTAATTAATTAGACAGTTAGAGAGTTAGTTAGTCTGTTAGCCAGCTGGCATGTAAAGGTAGTTAGCTGATGAGTTGTATATATACACGTGACTAGTGATTGATGTAAAGTAAGTTTCAGTTGTATGAATAAAATTTTCTTTTTCTTCTTCTCCATTAATGTGGACTAGAATTGAACAATAGGATATCTTAAGATAGGAACATGCTCAAGCTACTATGCCTAGCTTGAGCATGTGGTTGTTGAAGGCATGTTTTGAAAGGGCCTTGGTAAGATTATTTACTAGTTGGTACACGATGTGTTTGGACAATTTGAGCTTGTTTATGCAACATATCATTGATATAGTTATTTTGTAACATAATAATACCATATGCATTATTTTTAATGACTTCAAAACTTAGAAAATTTGTGAAATTTTCAAGAATTTTTATAGAAAATCGAGTAGCATAAAAAGAAATAATTTTGAATAACAATCGAAGTGTCGTTGTCAGTAACAATAATATCATCCATATATATCAGTAGGTATATGGTGGCACTATAATATGATAACGGATAAAGAGCGCACAGTCAAACTCAAAAATCGTGAATTTCATCGAAGAATAAATGATTTGTGAGTTCATTGTACCACACACTAGAGTTTGTTTGAGTCCGTAAATGGCTTTACAAAAACAACAAATATAAATTGAATAATTTTTATCTGTAAATTCCTGAGGTTGTTACAACTAAACCTCTTCGTCCATATTATACTCCTTTGAAAAAATGTGTTATTAACGTTGACGTATAGGCCAATCAAATTTTATTGCAATGAAAAGTATTGGGCTTAACATGTCATGAAAATCTACATTGACCTTGCGACATCAAATTGATTTTTAAATGTATGTATTCATTTTTTGTATTAATGCTTCTATACTTATTAATATAGAAAGTTTTTGGATTACCTTCTTCTCTATAAGTAAGCCTTCACTTTAATTAATCATTCGAGATTTAGGTCTTTCTTTTAATAAATAATAATAAATAAAAGTAATCTAAGGTCCTTTTTTTAATAAGACTTTTCAGCTAACTTGTACTACAACTTTACATCTTTCAAAAGGGACAATACTATTATTTCCTAAAAGTTTAATTATATCATTATTTCAATTGATTGAAAATTTATGCGTAGAAATCTAGTGATTTCATTTAAAATTTTACGCCCTATTTTTTTGATTTTCTATTCGATATTCGAAACCTACATTAGAGCCTTAACTAAGTTCAGATTGTGCACTATTGACGGGCCCATTTGGGGCTGGTGCAAGAGCTTTCAACAGGATTTTCTTCAGGGTTCGAACTCAAAACCTCTAATTAAGGGTGAAACAGTCTTATCACTGCACCACAACTCATGTTGCTACTTTTACACCTTATTACTAAATGAAAACTTTTAAAAACCAACAAATTAAAATACTTATAATATCACTTAATCATCATTAAAAAATTAAAAGTACAATACAAACCCGACTTATATATATATATAAATAACTGATAGGAATAATTTTTTACAATTGTATTATTAATTGAGTAACTGCACATAACAATTCATGATAAGTGAGATTAATAAACTGGAAAAATCAGATAAATAATCTATTATATATAAAAGAAGAATTAGAAAACAAAAACATACTACAACCTAACTTTTCTTTACTTATTTTTCTCTTTTGCTTACAATAAATCAGTAAACGTGTTTAGCGTGTAAAGAAAAATATGGGGGTAATTATTTGTCTGACTCTTAATAAATATTTGTTCGGTCTCAAAATATTTGTTATGTTCTATTTTATTAGAGCTAAGTTATATAAATTGTATTATACTAATATGAGAAAAATTACAATCTATAGCAACTTTCCATATATCCAAACTTTCTTGTGGAATTATATATACGGAGAATATTGATGTTATTGTTATAATACTTTTAGTATAATTTTTGAAGCTAAAACAATTTAATATATATAAGATGGCGGAGTAGGTTCTCAATTTATATAATAAAATTATATTGCAATTCAACTTACCACGTTTTTTCTCAGCAAAAGAACACGTATCTCATTCCTCTTCCACTCCTAAATTCCTTTTCTCCATTCTTCATTTTTTAATATTTAATATAAATATACTTTTTGAGGGAGGAATAAATCTTTTTATTATTATTATTATTATTATAAATCTATTAAACTTCTTTAAAATAGATCCACGGCAAATAAGAAATTAAAGAATTGAGTGAGGACATTTAACTTATTATTTTAAATTCTTCTTTAAAGAAAAGAATTCTGACTACTTCCTTGTCCATTTGTGTTCATTATTTTTTATTAATGCTTCTACAATTTGTATAGTTCCTTTTTTTAGAAAGAAAAAAAAAGGTTTGATAGAAATAGACTACTATTCTAACTCCTCCTTTGTCTTATTATTATTATTATTATTATTATTATTATTATTATTATTATTTAGGATCGGAAAGATAGAAGTATGTCGAAAAAGTATTAGAGAGAGTAATTAGATACGATATAAAAATAACAGAGAGCATGATTATATACAATTACAAGGATAGATATTGAAGATTAGGATAGAAAGGTGAGTATATAGTTTAGCATGGTCTAGTTTTCTTAAGTTCATCAATATTATTTGAACGTTGTTGTATTTTTATTGTTATTATTTTTTTCTCTATTTATCTTCGTCAAGATCTTTTAAGGGGTCTTTTAAGGAAAAAATGTGCAGAATAGCAAATATTTAAAGCTATAGTATCGCTCAATCTTGCTATTGCCTGATTTATATAAAGTCAGAATTTGTATAATTTGATTCATGATTGTATAAATTCATAATTTTATAATTTACCCTATTTAAATATTGGCAAGCGAAATATATAAAAAGAGTTCTGAAAATTTTCTAAATGTATAAATATAAAATTTGTATATACTTATTCTATTTGTATATTCG
>JAJOOS010004955.1:0-14740 GCA_029582725.1 Solanum chiquidenum
GTTATATACTGACTAACGATCGTTGACGCTTAGAACTGGATTAAAAGTCTTTGATAATGTTATTCAATCACACATCATCTTTTGCTAAAGTGGATCCATTAGCTAGGTCATTTAAGACAATCCTACATGAGCACATTGTTCGGGACTAGAGGTTGCTACTAGAGACTACCCTATTTGAGCCTCCACCCAAAAGTCGTCTCGTTGCTAAGTCTAAATCCCAACTGAATAGATAAAAAACTAAATATCATTATAACATAGGAAAGGCAATAATCAATACAAATCTATATCTTAAAGATCAAAACATAGAGTAACTCATTAACACTCTGTTTGGATCATTGTTACCCATTGTATTGTATTGTATCGTTATCATACCTACAATGTTTGTTTTGATTGTTACTTAAAATGTATTGTATTGTATTGTTAAATTTCGTTGTTACGTAACAATGAAAACCCACATTTTATGGAACAACTGATTTGGTGTGTTCCCATTGTTACTTAATTTCTTTTATCAATTATAGCATGGCATAATATTTTATAATGGAGTACTTTTTTACCCTTTACCATATATTATTTAATTCTAGTCAAACCTCCTACCCTAGAATAATTAAGGATATTTTAGTAAATTTATAAATTACAATATAGTACGATACAATCGAATCAAACAATGAAAATGTTATTAAATAACAACAAACAATACATTCTAGCCAAACATTGTATCTACCATACAATACAATACAATAGAGTACAATACAGTGCAATAGAGTACAATACAATACAATACAATACATTATGAAACAATGGGTAACAATAATTCTAACAGAGTGTAAATTACAATTCAAGCATAGGTGAGAAAACCTTTCACCAATGTTAATCCATATGTGACAAAATACCTTTCACAATCATGATCATATTCGTATATGATTAAACCTTTCACAACAACATTGATACTTTCATCTACAAGCACCCTATCATTATAAACATAATTTTCATAAGACATGCATAATCCTTCAAAATTCATAGTTCATGGGTTCTTCATAGGTTTATAGATAAAAAATAATGAATCATGCATGGGTCCATATGATTTCGACTAAATATCATGTAATTACATTACATCATGCAATAGAATATTGAAACAAAAATTTGAATCATAATTTGGGTGAAATCCCATGGAAAATTAAGAACAACCCTAATTTGACCAATTGAATTTCAATTGAGGAATTGAAAACTTTGGAGACCCATGGAGGAATGGAATCCATGGGTGAATACCCATATACCTTGCTATGAATGATCTTAGTCATATACACTTATTTCTGGGAATGGAGGTCAAGTATTTTGAAGGAGGAATTCACTTGACTCAAAGTAAGTATGTTGTGAGTTACTGGATAAGACAGATAGACATTGGCAAAGGTTGTAGCTACTCATTTGGCTTAGAAGCATGGCTAACATGAAACTGCGGGAAGTCTGGTACATGCCTCTCTACAAAATGATAGTACGGATTCTCCTGTATTAACACTCACAAGACCTGATATAACTGATGCAATGAATCTAGCAAATAAGTTTATGCAAAGTTCTAATACTGAACACCTTCAAGGAGTCAAAAGGATTCTCAGGTACATCAAAGGTACCCTACACTTTGGACTTAGAATTATTTCACAATCACCTTGTAGGTTATATGGACATTCAGATGTTCATTCATTTGGTCAAAGTGAGGCATCAAATGCCGATCATGCCTCTCCAGGTTTTGGTACTGACATGAGTTTTTGAATTTTAGGCCAAGGTACGAACCATATATATGATACATGTGTTGTACATTTCATATCTACAACGAAAACTATTTAATTATAACCACAATGACTCAACTTACATATTGTACAATTGACTTACAATTTGTACATAGACCTGTAGAGGAACTATGATTGCATATTTGGAAGATACTAAGTATAAGAGGCATATACAGGCATAAAGCTAACATACAGAGCATACATGAATCCGTAGGACAAAGATACCAAATAGGAGCTACTGTTTAAGGAGAGTGCCCATGAAAAGACAAACCTATAAACCCTAAATGAGAATTTGAGCCATAAAGGCACCATATACGTGACACAGTGATATTTAGGTAACCAGCCATTGTTCACATACATACCATATATGTCAAGTATAGACTCTCCAATACAGTGGCGGAGCCACATGGAGTTGAGGGGTGTCGACCGACACCCCTTCGTCGAAATTACACTGTATAGTTAGAGTAAAAATATTTTTTTATGTATATATATTACATATTGACACTCCTTGATTTCTAAGCAATTTTACTTCTTTATATTTTGATACCCCTTAGTTGAAGTTCTGGCTCCGCCACTGCTCCAATACCATATGTTGCACACGGCAAACTCTGAGACACCTAAAAATGATGTGATCCACAACTGTAAAAATCTATCCATGGGTCATACCAGTTAATCTAAGCAAGCATGTCATATCTTGAAGACGTTGTCTAAAAACTCAATACCCACGTAATTTCTAACCCATATACCATATTTGATATCTACGAAGTATACATTGTACCCTATATTACAAATGTGGTACAAAGCCAATAGTTAAGTATGTGTTCTTAAGTTTTTTTGCGTCATTCTTCAACCTTCCATACTCTAGAATGAGTGTTTCTCTTATCCTCCTCCTACATCAAGGTAAGCATATTTTATATATTTTCATGCAATTCTGGTAAAATAGGGTCACGTGGGTATATTTATATTTGGCTTAATACTTATTTATTAGCTATTTCTAGTTGGATAAATATGGGGAGTTAATTTTGGTTATAACTCCCCACTATGGGAAGTTAATTTTGGTTACTACCTACTTTGATGGAAAGTAAGATTAAAGTAACCGGTCCTCTCTCTGTCATTAAAAACTGAAAATTATCATATCTTTCATCAACATGTTTTTTGAAAGAAATCAGATAAACAAAAGAGAGAACATAGATAAATTTTGTCTAGAACAAAGAAAAGACTTCCGCTCAATTCAAGTCAAGATTATATGGCTGATTCGGTATGTTTTCTTGAATGAATTACTATAGTAGTAGATTTATGTGAAAATTATATAGTTCTACAATCATAAATGATTGATAGGATTTATGATTAGATTGTTAATGTTTTACAAACAGAATTTAGATAAATCCTTACATGTGGTATCAATGCCAGATTTTCGGAACTAATGATTCTTCATAAATAATAATATCTTCTTCCTTGCAAATGACGTCGGGTAGAAGATATGATTAGAATTCCGCTTCATATTACTTCATGTATGTATGTACTGCTATATTGCTTAAGCCTTTAGCCGTTATTGATTTAAGAATGTCTTTTGTAGTTATAAATTTTGATACTAATCTATCATGAATTTGGTAATGTCATATTTATAATTCCTTCATACCTCACATACTCATATGCTCCTTGATACTTTAGTGAGTAAAACTTTATTTGGCATGAGTTTTTTTTATTAATAAAATATAAGATTGGCGTCATAACTTTCCTTTGAATTTTTTATTGCTCTTGGATATCTATAATTGTCTTATTAACAGTTTCTTTGAGAATTTATTTTATTTTTCAATATGTATAAGGATATTTCTTTTGGATTCGGGAATTAAATGTTTAACAATTAACTTTCTGAATTTATAAGTTTTAAGATTGTAAAATCTGTAACTATTTGGAATTATGTATGTGAAATTTGTTAATCACCAAAATGGTCTAATCTTTGAAGAATTAATTCCAAAATAATTATTAAACTTATATTCAATTACTCGTTAATTTTGATGCTTATAATCGATATAACTCTTATAGGTAAATTGAATTGTGTTGCTTATAATGAATCACTGAAAGGTTGATTGTTTGTTCATATAACCATTGAACATTAAAGATATAATTTAGATGTATCGTTAGTTTTATTTATTTATCCAAAGATAATTAATATTATTAATTGATACATTATTATTTAATTACGTTAAATTCACATTCAAGCATCATTATATCTAAAGTTGTATTTTGATGTTTCGCTCAAAGGAGGACATCAATATACATTTAAGAATACATAAATCTCTTCTGAATCTAATAGTATGTGTTAAACTCATAGCTCAAAGTATTAACAAATGAGAATGTTCTATTTGCAGCATTTGCTCTTCATTTGCTCTCTGCCTCGGTTACGACCTTTAATGGTCTTAACTTCTCAGACTGGTGTGAATAGATCAAATTTCATCTTGGAGTTATAGATCATGATGTTGCACTTTACACTGGAAGTCAACTGCTATTATTGAAACTAGCAGTGTTGAAGAAAGGTCATATTATAAGCATTGAGATCGGTCTAACATATTAGGCCTAATGTTCATGCCAATGAATATTGTCGGCAAAATTAAAACTACTCTTCCCAAAAATGAGGATGAAAAATAGTTTACGAAACTTGTAGAAGAATCCTCTCAAATTGTTGATAAGTCTCTTGCTGGAACACTAATGGGTACTTTGACCACCATGAAGTTTGATGGTTCTCGTATCATGCATGAGCATGTCAATGAAATGACAAACATAGAAGAAAGACTTAAATCCTTGGGAATGGAAGTGGAACAAAATTTCCTTGTATAATTCATCATCAACTCCTTACCATCTAGGTATGGTCCTTTCCAAATAAACTATAACACCATGAAAGATAAAATGGAATGTGCATGAATTATACGGAATGCTGGTTCAGGATGAAATAAGGCTGAAGAATCAAGGAGCTCACTCCATCAACTTTGTAAGTCATCAAAGAGTTGGAAAGAAATGTAAGAAGCATGATAAGGGAAATAAAAAGCAACGTAATGTTAATGAGTCTTCATCTCAAGTGCGTAAGAAATAATATAAGGATGATAAGTATCATTTCTTTGGAAATTTTGGACACTTTCAGAAAGATTGTCGGAAGCGTAAGGCATGGTTCGAGAAGAAAGATAAGTCTTGTGCTTTTACATGTCTCGAATCAAATTTAACTAAAGTTCCTTATAATACTTGGTGGATTGACTTTGGTTGTACTATTCATGTTTCTAATACGATGCATGGATTCATTACAACGCAGATCATAAATAAGAATGAAAGATTTATGTATATGGAGAATAGAGTGAAGGCTCCATTTGAAGCTATCGGGACTTATCGTTTAATCCTTGATATTGGGTGTCACTTATATTTACTTGAAACTTGTTATGTGCCTTCTCTTTCGAGAAATTTATTTTCTTTGTGTAAGTTAGATAAGACTGAATACTCTTTTAATTTTAGTAATGGAGGATTTAGTTTGTGTAAGGATAATCATATCATTGGTACTAGTACTCTTTGTGATAGCTTATGTAAATGTCATGACCCAGGGGTACCCCCTAGATGTAACATGGCGTATAGAACCCCGAAGGACTCTATACAAGCCACTTAGCATATAATAACATAAGCAATAGAACAATAAGAGTAAAAACGCATTTCAAGTCCAAGTCTAAAATTTTCATTTAAAGCAAAAGCGGAAGTCTAGACTCTCAGTCTCAACATAGTCATCTAATACAATATTCGAATACGAAAGGGACACAGCCCATACAACATAGTCCAAAAACCAAATACAAGAAAAGAAACTACAAGTGAAAAACATCCACCCTCAAATCATGAGGACTCACCAACAATCTAGGAGAAATGAGAAAATCCAAGCTTTAGCAACAATGAGGACCACCTTGAGAACCAGGCCCTACACTTGGGAAAATGTAGGAAAAGTAGGTGTTAGTACAAAATTGCACCAAGTATAATAGCCATGCATAAAAATATTGAACACATGCTAAAAGGGACATTTCCTTTGAAAATATGTTATTACCAAGTTTAAACATGATTTGAGAGTTTAAAGAGCATAAGTCATAAAAACATAAGTCATAGACATAATCAATACATAGGTCATCTTAACATAAGAGAAACACTTCATAAATAACCTTAGAGCATACTTGTGCAATGCATGAATAAGACCCCATAAATGTCACCCATGCTAATTAAACCTCCTTAGGCCATCATTCATATTCTTGTTCATATTGTCTTTATGTGGGAATAAGCCTTAACCGACATAGACCATGTGATCTTAACATGGAATCCAGTGTTACCCACACTGAAAAGGGTTGTCCTAGTTGCCTAAGGTAGAACCATACTCTTAGCTTAAGTGGATCCACTACCTAAAGACCTATGAGGGCACATAGTTTATGGAATAAGGGGATTGCTACTAGAAAACCCGACCTCTACTAACAGGAGAGCTTCCATCCCAAGAGATTGCTACTAGAGACCCAACCTCTACTAATAGGAGGGCTCCCATCTCATATCAATATCCACTCGGTGCTAAGCAATAATTCCCACGGAGTTCATATTAAGTCTTGACTTAGTTCATAATCATGGAAGAATGTCTTGACACTCAATCCAACATAATTCATAAGATAACTCTTAGATCATGCGTGAGAATAGCCTTTCACCGTCCATATCTACATATACATATCTTAAATTCAATTAGGTGAGAATAGTCTTTCAACCTTAAAATCATTATATTGTGAGAAAATCTTTCACATCATATTATATTCATACATAGGTGTATATGTGAGAATACCCTTTCAACAACACACAATTACATCATAATCATAATCACTTTACTCTCAAAGTGTTCTTAAAGGATATACATAAATCTCATAATCATGCAAAATTCTCATATATTGACCTTCAAGGATCAAAGATCATATTCAATCAACCCATCTAGAATTCACTACATTAAACATGGATATAATCATAATTCAAATAACTTAATTACTACATGTATAATTTCATAATATTCTTCTTTAGCCAACAAACCCACGTCACAAGATCATAATTGAGAAAAATAGGGGTTTCATTGGTTCTGGGGAAATTCAACATAAAAAAAAACATAGGAAATCATCAATTCATACATAATATATCATAATTCAATCATTAGAAATGATTTTGAAAGGAACCCATGACTTTCGAATCAAACCCTAACTTTTGGGGATTTCTATCTTTGAAATTGGAGTTTTTTGAATTATATCCATGGATGAAGAGATACCATACCTTATGAATGGAATCCAATGAATTTGAGTAGAAAACCTTTTTTCTTGAACCCTAGCTCCAACTTCTTTCTTCTTTTTCCTTGAAGTTCTAGAGAGAGAATATTTGGAGAAGATGAACATTCTTTGGGATTTGATTTGGGTTTTGGAAATAATGAGTTTAATTGGGTGAGTTTTGACTTAAAATGACTTATATAGGTGTATAAAACTAAGGCAAAATGACTTCACTTTGATTGGACTTAAACCATAATTTCCCAAAATACCCCTCACTTTAAGTGAGCTTCCCAGGTGCCACGAGGGGCTCCACGAGCCATGGTCATGACCAAGAGTCATGGTGCCTCTCATGGACTTGAGGCAATGGGTAGGCAACTTGTGTCTTTAGCCCACAAGCCCAAGGCAACTTCACGAGAGGCTCCACGAATTGTGGTGCATGCCACAAGCCATGGTCCCTCTCGTGGGCCTTGAGGCAGTGGCTAAGCCACTTCCTTTCCACCCTCACACACCCAAATCTCCTCCACGAGCCTTCCCACGAGTTGTGGTCTTCACCACGAACCGTGAAGTGGCTCATGAAGAGGAGTTTGTTTTAGGAAGATTTTGGGGAGCTCACTGCCTAGCCCACCACGGACCACACCACGTGCCGTGGTCCCTACCACGAGTCATGGTGGTGGTCATGGTCACTAGGGTAGTGTCTAGGGGAGAGTGGACTTCCTTAGTCCTCTCCCTTGGCCATTGCCCACCTCCTTGACTCTAACCCTCTCGTTTTAGCTGTAGTTTAGCCTACTAATTTCCGGGGTGTTACAGCAAATGAAATCTTGATAATCTGCTTGCCAAAACAATATTAAATTTGTATCATAATATTAAAACAAAATGAAATTTGGTGAATGAACAGTCTGCTTACTTGTAGCATAAACATTTAGGTCATATATCCTAAGAGAGACTGGAAAGATTAGTTAAGAATGAAATTCTTTAAGATTTGGATTTTACAGACCTTAAAATTTGTGTGGATTGTATTAAAGAAAAACAAATAGAATATACAAATAAAGGAGCCACGAGAAGCACGCTGCTTCTTGAAATTATACTCATTGATATATGCGATCCTTTTCATATTGCATCTTTCACTAAGGAAAAATATTTTATTACTTTTACTGATGGTTTTTTACATTATGGTTATTTTTATTTATTCCATGAAAAATCTCAAGCGATAAATGATTTAGAGGTATTTATTAATGAGGTTGAAAAACAACTAGACAAAAAGGTAAAAATAATCAGATTAGACAGATGTGGTGAGTATTATGGAAGATACGATGAAACTGGACAATACCTTGGGTTTCCATTTGCTAAACTCCTAGAAAAACATGGCATATTGTCACGCCCCGAGCCAACACCATGGACGTGGCCGGCACTCGAAGACCATCGCTGGCCCCCAAGCGAACCCTTGGCCTGGCTTTCTTAACTCAGCGAAAACCTAACTCAACAGCATAACTGAATGCAATGCAAGGTTATAAAACAACCCAACTGATAAAACTGGCCAACAAGGCAACTCGAGTCTCAAAATAGAATACTTACATATATACATGCATGAGAGACTCAAACTAACTGACTGACTATCTATGAAGCCTCTAAAAATACTGAGATGGATGTTGGGACAGGCCCCACAACATCCTAATAACACAAAACTAAGAGAACAAGATAATTGAGTCCTCCGGAAGCAAGGAGGCTCGCCACTGACTCTGGAGTGCACAACTGGATCAACGGCGTGCTGGATGCTGATCCTGGGTACCTGCGTCTGCATCATAATAAGATACAGGTCAACTGGCATCACTACATGGAATGTACGAGTATGCGAGCTGGACCGCTAACAACAACTTAAGCTTGAAAGGAGTACAAGAGAACACTTACCTTGGCTCTGTTCAACTCATGAAAGACTGAACTCAATATATAAAGCAATAAGACACATGCAATATATAAAGCTTGTAAAACTATTAAAACATGACGTAAAAATCATATTTATAATATCTTAAAAATACCATGCTTCCTCTCGAAGTCTACTTGTGCAATGCATGAATGAAGTCCCATACCCCCATCCATACTAAGCAGAACCCCTCGAGGAACCATGAAATTTTCTACTGTGGGAGTTTTCTTAACCGACAACCACCACTATGAAACTGAGTGGTAATACAACGTTTTACCTCACGTTGCCCAAGGACCATCCTATACCTTGCCGTGATATAGGACCTTACTTAACTTTAACTTAGTGGATCCACTAGCTTAACTTTCGTGATCATCTAAAAGGTATGACCCGTTAAATCCCATGTTTGGCTACATGGTTCTTATGGAGAGTGGAGTTAATATGAACTCGTGTCCCCAATTCGGTGCTCAAGACTACTCCCAAAAATACTTTAGCTCATAAGTGTTTTAAACACATCTTTCTTTAGTTTGAGAAAATTGCTCAAAACTACCCTCTTAAAAGAGGTAATTGCTCTTGAAAACTCTTTCTAAAAAGAACATATCAAAACCATATTTTTAATATGATCATTGATGACTCGGGAAGTCATACTACATAAACATTGATGGTATATCTAGAGACCATACTGTTTAAGCATTGAGGACATACTCGATTGTCATACTAATCATGTTTTAGAAACTCTTTCGCAAAACTCATCTTTTTCTTAAAAGAAATAGTACTCAAACTGCTCAAAACTCTTTTGGAAATCTCAATTTCCTCTCATCTTAAATGTGAAAACATTTATAAACTTCTTTGGGAATACTTAGTTCCCTAATAACTTTTGAGAATAAACTCAACTTTATGCTCTTGACATAACTTGAAACTCTATACTCTCTACTCAACTAGAAACTCTAAACTCTTTACTCAACTTGAAACTCTATACTCTTCTTTGAAACTTGAAACTTGAGCCTTAAAATAAAGTTAAAACGTTCAATAAAGACTCTTGAACAACTTTAAAGACTTGCTTGACTTACTTCTTAACTTCACTTGACTTTGATCCTAACTCACCTTGAGTTGAAATATGGATTCAAGGTATATGATCACACGTTTATGGATGAGTTCTTGACGTTTAGACGTACCTTGGAGTGTTGGAAACAACTATGAAACATAGGTACAATACCAAGGAACATGCATGAAAAAGTGGGGAATGAAAGGGGAAACTTGGCATCTTTGGCACTCTGCAAGGCGTGGAGCGCCAGCCCTACAACTTCAGAAGGGGCCTGCTGGCGCTCTGCTAGGCGCGTAGCCCCAAGGGCTGGACTTCAGAGTCCCTTTTGGGGCGCGCTGGCAGGCGCGATGCCCCACCCTCTTGTCCCGAAAATTCAACTTTTCTCCTTCTTTTCTTCAACTCTAAACCCTCTCAACCTCAAAGGTTCCAACACCAAACACTTAGAAACATCAAACCCCTCAACATACAATAGATTTAACCCGGAAACATGTCTCAAATCAACAAGACTTCGAAACAATCACACATCAACAACACAACCAACAACTTCAACAACTCAACCAACAACTTCAACAACACAACCAATCTTTTATCGAAAATAAAAGGAGTTTGGTGTGTGGGGGAAAGAACCAACCCCACACTATGAACTCACATACCTAGTAGGGATCACCCCCGAACGATATCCACGACGATCTTTGACGAAATCTTGCTTGATCTCCTCTTCTTCCTTTTCTTCTCCTCTTCACTCTCAATACCTTGCTCTCACTCTTTTAAAATGGGTAAAACTGATCTAAAATCAGCCTAACACATAAATATACCCAGGGGAATTGGTTAGGGAAAAGACCAAAATACCCTTACATATTTCCGGACGGATTTCCCTGCCAACTGCCCAACTTCCAAAGGGCATAACTCACTCATACAAACTCGGAATCGAGCAAACTCAACGGCGTTGGAAAGATCATTCCACGAGCTTCGCAAACATAACTGGAACTACACCTAACTCATCCTGATATAGAAGTTATGACTGCTCAAAGTTGGCCAAAAACTCACTTTTATCCCATAACCAAATTTCCAGATTTTTAAATTCTTTCCAAAAATGACTATTTCCAAATTCTAAGCCTTTTCATCGTTATTTCAAAATGCCGGATGTTACACATATGTGCTCAATACACAATGCCAGGTACACCACAAAAAAATGGTGAGGCTGAAAGGAATAATCGTGCATTAATAGATATGGGTAGGAGTATGTTGAGTAGTTCATCTTTAAAGACTATCTTTTACTTGTTAAATAGGGTTCCTAGTAAAGCACTTTCAAAAATACCTTTTGAAATGTGGACCGGGAGAAAACCTAGTTTAAGGCACCTGCATGTTTAGGGTTGCCCGGCAGATGTAAAAGTTTACAACCCACAAGAAAAGAAACTATATTCAAAAACAATCAGTGGATTCTTCATTGGTTATCTAGAAAAATCAAAAAGGTATAAATTTTATTGTCCTAATCATAGTACGAGAATAGTTGAAACTAAAAATACTAGGTTCATTGAGAATGGTGAAGTTAGTAGAAGTGAAGAACCACGTAATGTAGAAATTAAAGAAGTTAGGGAACAAATTCTTCTTCCCTGCACTTCTTCTAAAACTATTGTTCCTGAAATTATTGTTCAACCTAATAATCAACAAGAACAACAAATTAATGCTCCTATTAATCATGATGAAGTCATAACTGATAAACCTACAGTAGATGAACCACAAGAAGTAGCATTAAGAAAATC
Organism: Solanum chiquidenum; assembly: GCA_029582725.1. NCBI lineage: Eukaryota > Viridiplantae > Streptophyta > Magnoliopsida > Solanales > Solanaceae > Solanum > Solanum chiquidenum. The sequence continues at coordinate 11,808 of JAJOOS010004955.1, forward strand.
TCAAAAGACAAATGAGATCTGCTATTTCTAATTATTATTTGGCATATCTACACAAGTTAGAAATTCATTTGGGAATTGATAATGATCCAATTTCATTTTCACAAGCCATTGAAAGTAAGAATTCTTATGAATGGTTAGACGTTATGCAAGATGAGTTGAAATCTATGGAACATAATGAAGTTTGGGATCTTGTTGAATTTCCTGGAGGTTGCAAAATAGTTGGGTGTAAATAGGTCTTTAAGGCCAAATGTGACTCAACTGGCAACATAGAGTGTCACACGGCAACACGTCTTGCCAACGGTTTTACTCAGAAATATGGCATCGACTATAACAAAATATTTTCACCTGTTTCTAGAAAAGATTCACTATGAATTATAATGGATTTAGTAGCTCATTATGACTTAGAGCTACATCAAATCAATGTGAAAACAACATTTCTGAATGGGAATTTAGAGGAAGAAGTTTACATGAATCAACCTGAGGGGTATACTGTAGCACCCCGTATCCTAGAGAGACCAAAATGCAGATTTTGAGAAGTTGCAGGTGCAACGCACGGTTGCCATCCACGGACCGTAGGTCAGACCATTGCCCGTGCTGGTGATCTGTGGTTGACCACTGCAACCCCTCTCCAAACCCAGCTCAGAAAATCGTCTAAGTGTCAACCTACACCAAGACCTACACACCATAAGTCAGACCACGGTCCATAGTCCATGGTCTTAGGTCAGACCCTCATTGTTAGACTCCTAGTCACAAGTGACGGTTGACCAGCATGGACCGTCAGTCGATTGACGGTCTGTCATTCCCATCCGTCAGTGACTCCGACAGCAGTTAAGTCAGGGGTATTTTGGTCTTTTCTTTTTCATTTAACCCCTAAGCTACGTCGTTTAGACCCTAAATTATGAGGTTTTAGTCAGTTTAAGCCTAGAAACATAAGTAGAACTTACCTCTCATTAATCAAACTTAGAAAAATTAGTACTATAAGAGGAGAAAGAAGTCAAGAACCCTAGTTCAAGAACGCAGCAAGTTTCCTCCAGTTCCAGCCCTAAAATCGAAGGATTTCTTCGTGGAATTTGTCAGCATGTATGTGGGATTACACTAGTGGGTTCTTTTTTCCCATTAGGTCCCTAGAATTCAGTCAGATTCTTGATTCCGTGATTATGAACATACCTAGGGTTTCTAGAATTTCAACGGATCATCATGAATTAGTTATTTTAATGATCTAAATCAGATTAGTATGTTAATATTCAGTTTATTGCATGAATTCCAAAACCCTAGCTATGTATTTCTTTAGTTCTTGAATTACACATGCTAGGTCAAATATTTCAGTTATTCAGTTATACATGCCTCAGTTATTAATGCATCAATAACAGTTTAATTGTTGCATTATCAGTGTGCATGTTCAGTTCGAGCAATCCAGTAACTTACAAAAATTCAGTAATAATGTGTTAATTACTTAATCCATTGGGAGTAGCATAATACCGAGTTGGACTAGGGTTCAACGTACCCAAACAGTCCCAGAACTACTAGCCACGTAGGTTGTAAATCCCCTCTGTGGCCATTATTTCAGTGATCACGCCAGCATGCCTCTATACCTCTGGCAGGGTATATTGGGTCCTCTTGATGGGGCGTATACATCGGACTCAACATTTAGCTCATGTGGTTTTATTACCGGTTATTAGTAGCTCCCACAGTTCACTCAGATTATATTGCATTGACCTCATTTATAGTACAGTCAGTATTCAGTTTCAGCATGTTATAAATTTGGTCATTGCATTCAGTTAGCTCAGTATTCAGTATCTATATCATGTTCAGATTATGCTCTTGCATTATTGCTCATTCAATTATATGTTTATTTCAACTTTATTCTATCATGCATGCTCAGTACCTTTCAAGTACTGACGCACTCCCACAGTTCACTCAGATTATATTGCATTGACCTCATTTACAGTACAGTCAGTATTCAGTTTCACCATGTTATAAATTTGGTCATTGCATTCAGTTAGCTCAGTATTCAGTATCTATATCATGTTCAGATTATGCTCTTCATTTATTGCTCGTTCAATTAAATGTTTATTTCAGCTTTATTCTATCATGCATGTTCAGTACCTTTCAAGTACTGACGCATACTCTGCACTACATCCTCTCGTGATGTAGGTTCAGGTTCTCAGCATCCAGATCACGCTTAGATCATTTCCCGATCTTCAGTTCAGCAGCATCAGTGGTGAGTCCTCATTCTTCGAGGACTAGTGACATATTTATCTTTATCGCTTTTAGTCTGTAGTTTCAGTTTTGCTAGATCTAGTTGGGGCATGTCCCAACATTTCTAGTCAGTTTAGAGTCTTATTTCAGACATTGTTACATTCAGATTAGTATTGAGTTAATATTTTCTTTGTATTAAACTCATCAGTTTTCATTCATTTCAGATTTAGTATATGGGTATTCCCCATCATTTCAGATTTATTTATGATTATAGCTTACGCACAGTTTATATTTAGTATGCTCATGATCATGCCAGTAGGGTTAGCTTGGGATCACTTGTGGTCCTAGGTCCCATGTCCGTGTCTCGGGGGTAGCTCGGGGCAAGACAAACTTGGTATCAGAGCACTAGGTTTAAGTGTCCTAGGATGTCTGAAAAGTCGCTCTAGGTAGAGTCATTTTCATGGATGTGTAGTGCGCACCACATCTAATGAGAGGGAGGCTACAAAGTGTCTTAGGGAAAATAAATTCATTTTCTTGTTACTCTTATCATGCATAAGGTATGATCTAATTCCATTCTAACTCGGCGATTTACATGATCTCCTTGTAGAGCTAACGCCAGGAATGCAAACGCAGCTCCTCCATTCAGATGTTGGCTCAGAGGGTGGCCAACCAGAATAATCAGCGGGCTCCAGTTCCAGTAAATGTCAATGTTGGGTCAGCAGCAGCCAGGGTGC
>JAJOOS010004956.1:0-25585 GCA_029582725.1 Solanum chiquidenum
AGGTTTTACTGTAGTTGAACCAAATGACATAATAACTGCACTTAAATCATACATTTAAGAAAAAATGTTGAATGAGGTATAATTGATTTTTCGAAATATAAGCCCAAATTTAAAATAATATCTCAAAAGACAAACTACATATGAAATTTTTTAAGTCTATATAGTATTTTTCTTTCTATTGATTTGATTTGTCAGTTTTCTTTGTATACCTTTTGATGTTGTTTTTTTGTGTTATATATTTTTTCGATAAGCATGCATTTATGTTGGGTATAATCAATTTTTCGATACAACTCCTTTTCATATAATCTTGGATCTTAGTTGATTTTTTTTTTTCGGTTTAGTATGTTTATAGATAAAACGTAAGATATGATATAGTTTTCGTAAAAACTCTTTTTTTAACGTAATTTTAGATCTACCTTATTCAATTTTAACTCTTTTCAAATTGTCAGTATTTGTACAACTACAAAGTATGCCAAGTGTTTTATATATGAGAAACTCTTTTTATTTTTTATTTTTTAGTGAACAAATATGTAGACAAAAATGAGAAACTAATTTTAGTGAAGACAAAAATGAGAAACTAATTTAGACAAAAACAAATAAATATTGTACTTGATGAAGTCGCTGAATATTGTTGGGGAAAACAAAGCTGGAAACAACTGGCTCTGAATTTATTTATTTTCCGTTCGGTTATCTGCTATATTTATTTTGAGGTCGTACCTAATCAGATCCACATTATTTAAAACTCCTTAAAAGGATAAACACTTTTAAATTCAATAAATATGATTAAGGATAAACAATCATATTGATGCCATGTAAAAATGTCAAAATTGAGTTAAAATTTGGCACCAATTGTAACTCTTAACTATACAACTCTCCACTCAAAATTTTAGCTAATAACTCAAATCTCTTAGAAACTTAAAAAGATTTTCCCCAAAAGTTAAAATATTTGCTAGCAAAGAAAATAGAAGAAAAGACTCGTGTCATCAATCATGGATTATGGTGTGATGGATATAATGTCCAAGACTCGTTTGTTGGTTTTGAACTTCATAAATTGTTAAGGGTTTAATTTGGAACTTCTAAATTTTTTTGAACCATATAAATCGTTCCTCTTAATTAGGTTCAACTTGTTAGTCCTTCGAATTCCAACATCATTTTGTTCGAGTTTTCTTATTCAAAAAAAATTATGTTAAAAGAGTGGTTAAATATTAATATTATAATAATATATTCAGTGAAAATTCATAATAGAAATTTGAGGAGGATAGAATATACATAAATCTTATAACTATCTTGTAGAGATAGAAAGATTGTTTCTTAAAAATTCGTTGCCCGAGTCAACAAATCCAGTGGCTAAACATTGATAACTTTTAAAATAATAAATATTGATAGGAGGTTAAAATGATTACTTTACCCATTTTTTTCCTCACAAATTCAAATTTCATTGGACTCAAAACCGAATGAAAAAACAAATAAAAAAGACTGTAAAGGCACAAAACCTTATGGCATTACAATCAAAAAATTGTTATGATATTTGATTGGTACTGTTTTAATTTAATTTTTCATCTGATGTTTGATTTTCATCATCTTCAATTATCAAGATATTTTATAAACTACACGACTTGAAATAAGTAGCACACATTTGATCTTCAAACACTTATATTATATTGTCTCAGTTAAAAATAAATTTTTAATAGAGCGCGTTGAAGAAGAAATTATTCTTCTATAATTGGAATTAAAACTTTGATAGGAATTGTTTTATCTTAAATAAACATTAGACGACACTAATTTGGATTAACAATCTGAGGGATTCCAAATATCAAAGACTAAATATTTTTTTGATGATAGACAATGTTCTCCTTAAACGGACTTAAGCACAAATCTAAATTAATCAATCATGCCAGTATATAAATATCAGATATCTAAATAAGAAAAAGACCACAAAGACCTTCATGAGTAGGATATTACTAATACTACATTTAGAGTTTTTATTCAATTTAAATGCGTACCTAAAAAATAATGAGATTTTTACACTTCGCAAAAATTTAATAAAATCATAACAAATAACCAATACTAGCCATTGTATAATTAGTGTGCATATAATACAATAATTATACATTATATTAATTGTACACATGTAATACACTAAGAAACCATTTTGATTGATGCGATAAGGACAATAATCTTAAAATAAAATATAGAATTAATTTATCCCACATTTTACTATGAATACTAATTAATTTTGAAATTATTTTACCTACCAAAACCAAAACTCCAATTTGGTTAGTTGTTTAAAGCCTCAGAATCTCATTTATATGCTAAATTGTTCTTATATCACCTTCTTTTGTATTTTAGTTACCCACCTAAGTAATGAAACCCTCTATTTAAGAAGAGCTTTTTTACACTTTTTTTTAATCATAAATAAAAAAGAAAAAGAGTGAGTACTCTTTTTCTATTGAAGAAAAATTCACAAAAAATGGCATAAAAAAATTCTTTGAATTTGCAAGATCATTCTCTTTCAATTCTAGTGTTACATACTTGGAAAAAGGGTAACTCTAATTATTTTATTTTATTTTTTACTGTTCTTAATTCATTCTCATGCTAATTTATTTTAGTTCTAAAATGTTGCAATTTTTTACTCTTTTTTCTCTTTCTTTTTTTTTTATTGAAGAATTTGTTATTCATGTGTGTCAAAAATTATTTGGTTCAATGTTTTTTTTTTTTGGTCAGATTTTCTATTATGAAATACATCGATCTGTTGCAAAAACTCGATATATACATTTTTTTTAGAAAAAAGAAACTACTCATGACATTTGAAAAATAAAAATAATCCACTAGCTATTGATTTTTTTTTATATACTTTTTTTTCTGGGAGAGGGTGGGGGGATTTATTAAGGTTTAGATCTCGAATTATTTTTAAAAAAAAAATATAACAAGTTTATACAGGTAAAATTGTTGCACTTTGTCTATTACATCTTGTCCACCAAAATTAAGATAAATAGAAAGAATTCATTTGAGCATTATTTTTTATTTATTTATTAGGTCTTACGAATTTCTACCAAAAGGTAAAAAAAAATTACACACTAAGTTTTGGTATCAAATTATAATTTGTCTATCAAAATTCAAACAAATAGGAAAAATCCACCACGCAAACATTCCCTTTTGAGATCTTACAAATTTCTATGAAAGGGATAATAATTTTTTACACATTAATTTTCTTTTGCATGTATTCAAATTACGAATATCAAAATTAGATGATGAAAATTCCAAACTTTAATTCCTAAATTTTGAATAATAAATCCACTTATTATCTCGTTCATCAAAATCTAGACAAATAGAATGAACTACGCCAGCTATCTAAATTATTATTTTTCCGGCCACGTGGATAACTTTTTTTCTTTTGAACACTAACACCTGTTCTTTTTTTCTTTTTTCTTTTTGTAATTTACAGATTTGGTGGCTTTTGAAACATGGATTTTACTACAAAAAAGATTCTAAACAATGGAAGATATATCCTATCAATAATTTCTGGATTTTTGAATGCCATCACTTACTTTATCAGTCCACATTTAAATGCAAATGTTGCTACAAAGGTAGTGCAAAATAATTTTCAAAGGATATTTTTATCAAAATCCGAGTCATCAACATCACCAGTATCACCATCAGCAACAACAACAACAACGAGGAGAAGGAGAAGGACCAGGACACCATCCACATTTTCATCAACATCCGAGTCATCAAGATTAGCACCATCACCACCACCATCATCAGCAGCAACAACAACAACAAGGACAAAGACGACCAAAACACCATCCATATCAAAATCTGAGTCGTCAACATCAACACCACCACCATCAGCAACAACAACAACGAGGACAAAGACAACTAGAACACCATCCATATGGAAATCCGACTCATCAACATCAGCACCACCACCACCACAACCATCAACAACAACAAGGGGGGCAACAACTAGAACACCATACATATTTTCATCAAAGTCCGAGTCAACATCAACTCTACCACCACCACCACCACTAGCACTACCATTATTATCACCTACAAAAGCAACAACCACAACACCATCCACATTTTCATCCTTATTTGATTCAACGCCATATTCTTCTCCATGGATGTATTCAACAAGTGGCGATCTCATAGGTTCAGAGAGTGGTGTTTTCATGGCTTCACCTAGTGAACTAGAAGAGTATGAACAACAATATCGCAACAGAAAACCCAAAAACAACATTCCTAAAAAAGGAAAACAACCTAAGAATATGAAAAAAGAATATCCACCACCAATTCCTTCTTGGAGAGGCAAATTGCCTCTCGATGTACCATGGTCTTTCTCTAGACATAATGTTGATGGAAGATTAATCCTAAAAGAAGAAACTATGGAGTATTATGAGTACCTTGAAGCCACACGAGAAAATGGACGTCTCGTGTTAAAACTAATAGTTTTGAAAGGTTACAAAAAATGTCATGATCAAAATGATTTTGATGACACTATTCATGAAGATGAAATCACTCACGATGAGACTATAAATCGAAGGGAGAAGAAGAAAAGGATTCAAGAAGAGGCACAAAAGGAATCCAAGATGATTAATAGAGATATTGGAATCAAAAAGAGAAGAGGACATTACTAGCAATTTTCAAATGAAGATTGAATGACTTGAAGAGGTAAAATTGTGTTGTATTTTTCCTTTAATGTTGTTTTCTAATTAAATGTATTTTTTCCTATGTTTTAGGTTATTAATTATGAAAAACATGTTTGGGAATTAGAGTCATGTCATTTTTGTCATGCATTATATATAGTATATAGTATTTATGTAAAAACTTTTGGCAATTTCTCTCTTTTTTGTATTTTATTTCTATGACCACTTGGTTTCAACTAAATTCGTAGCTAATAATATACACATGTCCCTGCATAAGTCACGATGTTAATTTCATTAGAAAATAATATATAAATTCGTACATAACTTAATACTAATATAATAATTATTAGATACTGATCACTTTAATTTTAAAATAGTCAAACCATATACTTATATAGCTATCCAAACAATCGACATCCAAATTATTTTTATGACAAATTTCAATTTTCACTACTAAAAAAAACTCAAACAAACTTTTGGAGGTCGGTGTTGTCTTGATTTATTTTATTAAAAAATAATTAAAAATTATTTTTTGATTTTTTTGAAGGTCAATTTTTTTTAAGTAGTGTCCTCAAACCAAACAACGATAAAACAAAGCACATATATAATTGTATTAAATGGCTATTCTTTTAGACTATTTTGTTGTCTAATTAACGAAATTTTAGGCCAATATTAATTCTATATTTGAACTGATAGCAAGTAATTAAATAATTTTCTGTATGTTACACGTCGCAAACATATAGAAAATTACAAAAATGAGCCACTGCAATAAAAACTATCCTACTTTTTTTTTTAACCCAACTATAGAACCTAAACATGATTGGATTAGTGAGTTCACATAAAATTTTAAAAAATGATTTGTCAAAAGTAAAATCTATAATAGAGGTGTTTGATTCAATTGGTGAAATTTCCAATGTTATGAACAACTTTATGAAACTATATAAGATCAAAACTACTGAAGGGATTTAGTACTATTATTAAAGGTAACAAAGTTAAAATAAGTGAAATAGAATTTGAGAGGGAGGATTTCAATTTTTAAAAAAATACCTTTTACTATCTCTCAACTTTTCCTCTTACATCTTGCAAGTGCCATCATGTGAAACTTTTCAAATGAAATCTATTGTGAAGAGTTTTTCTATTTTGCCTTTCCTCTCCTTTTCTTTTCTTTTCTTTCTGAGAGAATATAAAAGAGAAAATATGCGCGACAACAAACAAGTAACTGAAGGATAGCAGACATTAACTAGTGTAACACGCAAGTCTAACACGTTTCATTTGAAAAATTAATATTGATCTCGGAATAAGTAAATAAACGAGCAAGAGTATAAATTTGCTGATATTTAAATGATACAAACAAATACAGTTACGTGTACCGTCAAAGTAAGTTAAGGGTGTTCTATAGCAGATATTAACTAGTGTTACACACAGGTCTAAACGTTTCATCTAAAAAATTATTATCGATCTCTGAGTAAGCAAATAAATTGGCAAGTGTATAAATTTAATGATATTTGAATAATACAAACAAATACAGTTACGTGCACTGCCAAAGTAAGTTAACAGTGCTATTTGTTAGAGTTACGTGTACTGCCAAAGGAATTCAAATTCACATCTTGCGAACGATCGATATTGTGACGCCGTAGCTGAAGATAAGAAGTACCACATCGGCAAACCACATGAGAGATGTTGGGTATATAATAAGCAAGTCTTACCAACTAGTGACACATTTTAAAGTCGTGCGGGCTTAGACCCAAAGCAGACAATATCACTAGCAGGCTTGGCCGTTACAAATTGTATCAGAGCCACTCTTGTGTCAGCCTTGTCGTCGATGCGGGCTAGAGTTCAACTGAGTTTAGGCAAATCCCGGTTAGGCGGGGAAAACCTCAGTGCTGAGTCTAGGCAAATCACATTCGTTGAGGCAAACCTCAGCGAGGACGCTGAGTCCGTACAGATAGGGGTGTGCAAAAACCGAACCAACAGATAAACCGAACCGAAAAAAGTGTTATTGGTTTATTGTTATTGGGTTAACGGTTATTTAATGGTTTTACAAAAAATAATAATTGGGTTATCGGTTCGTTATTGGTTTTTAATATTGGATTATTGGGTTAACCGATAACCCATTAAGAATATAATAATTTACTATTTTAATTTTTAGTTATACATATATATAATATATTAAACAAAAAGTATTAATATAATTAGTAGTATATTAGACTAAAAATATAAAAATCCTACGCAATAATTAACACTACTTAACAATTAACTCTCCCCTCTACTTTTAGTTATTTAACCTTTAGGTTTTACTTTTTAGTATTACTTATTTACTTTAGTTAGTTTATAATTGACTACTATTAGCTTTTGCACGATTGTAAATATCTGCAATTTGATTAATGTCAGGAATTCATATTATGTGTGTTTTTTTTTTAAATAACACAAGAACTTCATTTAGTTACCATAAGCATGGCCTCATTTGCTACTGTTTTGACTTTTGTCTATGATTTGGTTTTATTTGATTCTCTTTATTGCATAAAGGGGACCTCGTTTTATATATTATGGTGATCGAAAATTGACCAAGTCTTTGTTGTGATGACCAAAATACAACAAGTTGGTCCTTGTTGTCCCGTTTGGAATGATTATTTCGATGTATGCGTATCGCATCAAATTATTGGATAAGTCATATATTTATTTTGAAAGCATTTTCTTATTGGTTAAACCGAAAACCGAACCATTAAAGACCTAAAACCGATAAACCGATAACAAATATCTTATTGGTTTGGTTATCGGTTTAGCATATTTAAAAAACAAAAACCGATAAACCGAACCGATAATACTTAAACCGAACCGACCAATACACACCCCTATGTAGAGAGGGTGTATGTGACTCTCCAACTTAAGATAAGAAGTACCACATCGGCAAAACACAAGAGAGATGTTGGGTATATAAGTAAGCAAGCCTTACCAAGTAATGACACGTTTTAAAATCGTGCGGGCCTAGGCCCAAAACAGACAATATCACTAGCAGGCTGAGCCGTTACAGATATGAACTCCACCACCCCCTATTCCTCCCTTCCCCGCACGTTATAGACTGAATATTTGGAGAGTGAACAATATAAAATTGGGAACCCAACATCCAAAATAATGAATTGAGATGGATTTGACTCTGATATAATTGAAAACAAGGGTAAAATCAATAGGCAAAGCTTTGAGAAATAAAGGATTATTTATTGCTCAATTCAAATTGCTAAAACCAAGAACACATATTTCTTTTTGAGAGAAAATACAAGGAAAATAAGTGCGACAAATATGTAATTGAAAGATAGAAAATATATTGACATCTCTTAACTTTCCTTCTTGCAACTTGCAAGTATCATCATGTGAAACTTTTAACAAAAGAAATATTATTTCCAACCAATCAATGATCCTTTTTGTAGCTGATTATGAATAAAATGAAATCTATTATGAAGAACTTGTTATCTTTTTCTATTTTGCCTTTCCTCTTCTTTTCTTTTCTTTCAGGGAGAATATAAAAGGGGAAATATGTACGACGACAAACAAGTAATTGAAAGGATAGCTGACTTTAACTAATGTTACACGCAAATTTAAAACGTTTCATCTGAATAATTGATATCGATTTCTGAATAAGAATAAACGGGTACGTGTATAAATTTTGTTGATAACTTGATATTTGAATGATACAAACAAATAAGTTGCGTGCACCGCCAAAGTAAGTTAAGGTTGTTCTATAGCAGACATTAACTAGTATTACACACAAGTATAACACGTTTCATCTGAAAAATTAATATCGATATGATCACTTAATTCGCAAATAAACTGGCAAGTGTATAATTTTGCTGGTATTTGAATGATACAAACTAATACAGTTACGTGTACCGCCAAAATAAGTTAAGGGGGTTCTTTGTTAGAGTTACGTGTACCACCAAAGAAAATCAAATTCTCATCTTGTGAACATATGAACTCTTTACCATTTCCTCTCCCACTCCTCGCACGTCTAGAACTGAATATTTGAAGAGTGAACAAAATAAAATTGGGGACCCAAACATCGAAAATAATGAATTGAGGTGGGTTCGATCCTAATACCAAATATATTGAAAACAAGGGTAAAATCAATAGACAAAGCTTTTAGAAAGAATTTTTTTTTTTACCACTCAATTCAAATTGCTAAAACCAAGAAGGCCTAGTTCTTTCCAAGAGAAGATACAAGGAAAATAAATACATCAAATACGTACTTGAAAGATAGCAAGCATTAATGTCCCGCAAAAGTTTAACACATTTCATTAAAAAGGTTAGTATTGATTTATGAATAAACAAATAAATTGACACATATATAAAATTGTTGATAATTGAACTTTCACATATCACCTAAAGCCGTAAGATTGAGAATACAACAAAACTATTGTTCATTCTTGAGCTTTCTTAGTATTAATAAGTAATAAAAAGGATAACTTTGCATCAAACCTATTTAATTCCATACTTACATTTTTGTTTCCTTTTTTCCCCCCTTAGTTGGGCCAAAAACAACAAAAATTGAAACATGAAACCATATACTACCCTTTATTAAAAACTTGGACATAGAGCTAAAACAAAATAAATATTACATAATCATAAAGTCTTTGGTTTCTTAGGACCAGCTAGAACTCCTCTTAGCTCCCAATCAACATACTTTTCATTAATTTTCTCTGCATGATTGTCAAAAGTGAAATTTATGTTAATTAGTGAAATTTCTAATGTTATGGACAACTATATGAAATTATATAATATAAAACTAATGAAGGATTTAGTACTATTATAAAAGGTCACAAAATTAAAAGAAGTGAAATCGAATTTGAGAGACTTAGTACTATCAAAAATTCAAAATTAAAACAAGTGAAATATAATTTGAGAGAGAGGATTTCATTAAAAAGATACCTTTAAATATCACTCAAACTTTCCATCTTGCAACTTGCAAGTGTCATCATGTGAAATTTTTCACAAAAGAAATATTCTTTCAAACCGATCAATGATCCTTTTTCTACACTGGTTACGAAGAAATCACTCACAAGAAGAAAAAAAAGAAAAACTAACACAAAGATGAATAACTGCAAGTTGATTGGCATTTCTTCTTAGGAGAAAAAATGAAATCAATTGTGAAGAATTTGTTTTCTTTTTTAGTTTTGCCTTTCCTCTCCTTTTCTTTCTTTCTAAGAGAATATAAAAGGGGAAATATGCACGACGACAAACAAGTAATTGAAGGATAGTAGACATTAACTAGTGTTACACGCAAGTCTAACACGTTTCACTTGAAAAATTGATATCAATCTCTCAAGATGTAAATAAACAGACACCTGTATAAATTTACTGATATTTGAATGATACAAATAACTATAGTTACGTGTACCGCTAAAACAAGTTAAGAGTCTTCTATAGCATACATTAACTAGTGTTACATGTAAGTCTAACATGTTTCATCTGAAAATAATAATCGATCTTTGAATAAACTGGCAAGTGTATAAAATTGCTAATATTTGAATGATACAAACAAATACAATTGCGCGTATACCGTCAAAGTAAGTTAAGAATGTTCTGTGTTAGAGTTACACATACCGCCAAAGAAAATAAAATTCACATCTTGTGAATGATATTGACTCCACCACCCCCTATCCCCCCCTCCCCGCACGTCTAGAACTAAAAATTCAGAGAGTGAACAATATAAAATCGAGAATTCAACACTGAAAATAATGAATTGAGATAAATTTGACTTTGATGCCAAATATATTGAAAACAAGGGTAAAATCAATAGGTAAAACTTTGAGTAAGAAAGGATTTTTTTTAACTTATCAATTCAAATTGCTAAAACCAAGAAGACCTAGCTCTTTCCGAGAGAAGATACAAGAAAAATAAGTACGAAAAATACATAATTATAAGATAGCAAGAATTAATATCTCGCGAAAGCTTAGCACAATTTTCATTTAAAAATGTTAGAATTGATCTATGAATAAACAAATAAATTGGCATATGTATAAAATTATTGATAATTGAATTGTAGAAATAAATATAGTTCCACCTCGAAAGCTAGCATTTATCTTTTAATAAACAAATGAATTGGCAAGTGTATAAAAATAATGATATTTGAATTGTACAACTAAATATAGTTTCACATATCCCAAAGTAAATGAAACACTAAATTAGGTGTTACCCAAAGCCACAAGATTTAAGTAAACACTAAATTAGGTGTTACCCAAAGCCACAAGATTTAAGTAAACTCTCTAGTTATTTGTATATGTGTATTTTGCTTTAAAAAGATATTCGAGTGAGATTCTAAATAAAAACCTTTCAATTTTTACTAATTCTCTTATTGTTGTGTTGTGTACTTGACAACAACAGTGAGGGTTGTCAACGATAATTTTGTTAAGGACACACTCAAGAGATCCCTTCATTTTTTTTATTACTAATTAAATGTGAATAACATCAATTGATAATCGAAAAATTATCATTATCATGAACAACACCCTCATATTTTATTTGTGAAATTTGAAATTTGATGATAATAAATTAATTACTCCCTTCATTTAATTTTATTTGTTCACTATATTGAAAATTAATGTCCATTTTAATTTGATCATTTGAAAAATCAAGAGATAACTTGTCATTTACTTCTTAATTTTTTTTTATTATTTAAGTATAGTCATTTCCCAAAATATCGAAGCTATTGCAGTCAAAAAGTGATAAAGTAAAATTGACATTATATCTATTGCTCTTTAAGAAAAGTGTCAAGTCAATATTGGATTAGTAAATAGCCAAAAAAGGATTTAAATTATGGAGATTGAAAACTGGCTATTTATGAAATTTCTATTTGTGAATTCTAAAACAACATCCACTAATCACTTTTGTTGTTGTTTTTGAAATTACTGTCCTAAAATTCAATTTTCATAAGTGAAATTCCAAAAAATTATATCTTCAATTTAAAACTTCATAACATCGATCAATTTTTTTTATTACTACAATAATTGAAAAATGACTATTTTGTATAGTTCTCTATTTTTGAATTCTAAAATAGCATTTACTTATTACTTTTATGTAATTTGTTCATAGGTTTCGAATTTCACAAGCAAAATTCTATGACAATATTTGAAGTTTTACCATGAACTCTCACCCATGCAATTCGAAACTCTACAATTATGGCTATATTTTTAATTCAAATTGGCTATATGTGATTCTCTATTTGTAGTTCTGAAATAACACTTACTACTACTTTTATTTGATTTTATTTCATAGATTTCAATTATCATGGGTAAAACTTTATGATAATATCCTGAAGTTTCGTTATAAACTTTCACTCGGTGCAATTTGAAACTCCACGATAGCGGCTATCTTTTTAATGACAGTGGTTATTTTTCACTAATAACAACTTTTATATATAGGATATGTTTCCAACTGTAATTTGAAAATATGCAATGGCCCTTCCCGCCTTTAATGTCATTGCCGCCACCACTCCGCCATCGCTGTCGCCGCCGCTGCAACTCCCCCAGTTCCATAATAAAAACTCCGCCTCCGCCGCCACCTACCGCAGCAATAATGACTCTACAGCTTCATGGACCTCGTTAATTGCCCGTCACTGCAAAAACGGCCGTTTAATCGAGGCGGTTTCCGAGTTCACTCGCATGAGGAATTCCGGCGTTGAGCCTAACCACATTACCTTCGTTACTCTTCTCTCCGGCTGTGCCCATTTTCCTGCTCAAGCTCTGTCTCTTGGCTCTGCTCTTCACGGGTATGCTCGAAAACTCGGGTTGGATACTCAGAATGTGAAAGTGGGTACTGCTGTTATTGACATGTATTCGAAATTTGGACTTGTGGGGCTTGCTAGATTGAGTTTTGATCATATGGGTGTTAAGAATAAGGTGACTTGGAACACCATGGTTGATGGTTACATGAGAAATGGGGATTTCAAGAATGCGGTTAAGGTGTTTGATGAAATTCCTGAGAGAGATGTTATTTCCTGGACGGCTTTGGTTGGTGGATTTGTCAAGAATGGGCTTTTTGAAGAAGGTTTAGTATGGTTTCGAGAAATGCAGTTATCTGGGGTTGAGCCTGATTATGTAACAATGATTTCGGTGCTTTCGGCTTGTGCTAATTTGGGTACTCTTGGTATAAGCCAGTGGTTACACCGGTTTATCTTACGACGTGAATTTAAGGACAATGTTCGTGTTAATAACTCGTTAGTCGACATGTATTGTAGGTGTGGATGCGTAGAATTGGCGTGCCAGGTGTTTGATAGAATGACCGAGAGAAGCTTGGTTTCGTGGAATTCAATCATTGTTGGATTAGCAGTCAATGGGCACGCAGTAGATGCTCTACAATATTTCGATTCGATGCAAAATGAAGGTTTTCAACCGGATGCAGTGACCTTTACAGGAGTTCTCACGGCATGTAGCCATTCTGGTTTAGTCGAAAGAGGGTTGAAGTATTTCAAAGCAATGAAGAGAGTTCATAGGATTACTCCTAGGATTGAACACTACGGGTGTATAGTCGACCTTTACAGTCGTGCTGGAAGATTAGAAGATGCATTAGGCATTATTAAGAAAATGCCCATGAAGCCAAATGAAGTTATATTGGGGTCTATATTAGCTGCTTGTCGAAATCTTAGTGATGTAAGATTAGCTGAAAGGCTAATGCATTATATCTACAAATTGGATCCGGATGGAGATTCAAATCACGTGCTGCTTTCTAATATATATGCTGCAGTGGGAAGTTGGCGTGGAGCTAGTACCGTGAGGAAGAAAATGAAGGCACTCGGGATTCAAAAGAGACCGGGAATTAGTTCCATTGAGGTTGATGGTGTCCTTAATGAATTTGTGGCCGGAGATAGATCACATATACATGCAGAGCAGGTTTACGCAATGCTTGAGCATTTGTCAGGTGAGTTAAAAGTGTCTGGATATGTTGAGGATGATTTTAGTGAATTATATGAATGTGGTTGATTACTTTCATTTTTGTGCAACACACACATCATTATAAAGAAGATTAGTTTTTTTCTTTGTACTTGGCTGATCAAATTATGTAGTTGAACTTGTATTTAATCATTTGAAATGTCACAAGTTTAAAAATCAAGCTTTTCTATAGGACTTGCAAAAAGGTCCTATACATGTGTCGTCTTCCTCAACTGATTTGGAAACAACCTCTCAATATTCACAAGGTAGGGTTAAGGTTCCATACATACTACCCTTCCCAGACCCCACGAGCCCACTTGTAGGACTACACTAGGTATTTGTTGTTGTTGTACCTTAACTGATTTTGTCTCTTCTCACTAGGATGTACTGTCAGAGATTGGCTTGTTGGTAAAGGATTTCTCCATTTGAAACATTACCAATCGACAAGCCAAATTCGGATGGACTTTGTCAAAAACTTCCATAGAAGATTTCCTTAAGAAATTAGCAATTTTTTAGTAGTGTCTTCTCTTTTTTCATCATCTTGAAGAACCAATATCCAGGAAATTAACCCTTTAGCTCGAAAAACATTCTTTGGATCGATGACATTGAGAGTACAGCAAAAACTAATGTTCATTCTTGAGTTTTCTTAGTACTAATAATAAAAAGGACAACTTTGCATCAAACTATATACATATCAGGGAGACATGAAATCCTAATATTCCAACTTGGCTTGCCTAATGCCTAAGCCCATACTTACATTTTTGTTTCTTTTGTTTTTTCCTTTCTTTTGGGCCAAAAACAACAAAAACAGAAACATGAAACCATATACTACCCTTTACTAAAAACTTGAACATAGAGCTAAAACAAAATTAATATTGCATGATCATGGAGTCTTAGGTTTCTTAGGACTAGCACCATTGTGATGCAATGGATCAGGACCAGCTGGAACTCCTCTTAGCTCCCAATCAGCAAACTTCTCATTATTCTTCTCTGCATGCTTGTAGTATACCTTTCCAAATGCAGCCCACTGGCTTTCTAAAACCTGCATGCACATATAGTTTTAAAGGATTAGTACTTAGTCATGGAACCCTTATCCATAGAGACTTCGTGTCATACAACCGAAACGACTCCCCCTAGATAGCCACCCACTTTCTCTCTTTTTACAGCCTTATGAACATAGGAAAGAAGGAATGTAACAAAACAGGCACATATAGCTAAAAAATTAATACTTAGTCAAGGAAATCAAAGTGATGATTCACTCGTCCCCTTGTCCATAGAGACTTCGTATCATACAAGATAGCCGCTCCCTTTATCTCCTTTTTACAGCCTCGTTGACATACAAAAGAAGGAAAGTAACAAAACGGGGGACATATAGTTTTAAGAATTAATACTTAGTCATGGAAATCAAAGCAATGATTTACTCATCCCTTTGTCCATAGAGACCTCTCATGGCATACAACCAAGACAACTTCCCCTAGATAGCCACCCCCTTGTCTCTTTTTACAACCTCGTGGATGAACTAAATAAGGAAAGTAACAAAAAACAGCGTAGTAAAGGCTCGCAAAGTAGCCTCTAACCTTCTTATTTCTTAATTATAATACTTCTTATTTTAACCAGGTAAGCTATACTGAATAGACAATAGTAAAAGATAGTATGAGAATAAGATGAAAAGTTAAAAACCTTTCTGTTTAGGAGTTTCACAGGAGCAACTTCCTTTAGAGAGAGACCATGAGATTCTTGAATTACTAAAAAGCAGATCAGCAAGACCAAGAGAGTGAAATGTTTGGCATTGATCAAAGACATTTTTCAAGAAGAAAATGAAAAGCAAGCTCTTGATCTAAGTGAGTAATGAAACAAAATGGATCAAAGTTATTGAGTGCATGAGAAGTGAAGTTAGTAAAAGCCAATTTATAGAACAAAAGAAAATGATGAGCCATGCAGCCATTATTGTATATCACAAGCATACTCTTTATGATATGACAGTGCAGTTCTGAAATCCTCTACATGCTGAGGCAATACATAAAGATGAGCTCATCTCAGTAATTATTTGATTCTTTCAATTTTACTTTGCTCAAAGAAAATAGTTAGGGGCTTTGGTTAAAGGGATTAGGTGGATTATTTTGGTATAAATAATGAGATTAAATTTATCTTGTGTTTGGTTTGAGTTAACAATAACAACAACGACAACATATCAGTGTAATTTCTCAAGTGGAGTTTGAACAGGGTGAGAGACCTTACCCCCTGCCTTTATAGGGTAGAGAGGTTGTTTTTTTGTTTGAGTTACTTGTTAGTTAAAATCAGTATTAATTTTATATCAACGTTTTGGTATATAACTTATCTCATATAGAAGGTGGTTATCTAGATTAGTCCTGGTTTTGACCCAAATGAGGGAGATAAGGGGTTGTTGGGATAACTTGTGGGTATTTTATTCCATGTTTGGTACTTCTTTGTTAAGTTTACGTGACACACTTTTCATTTTAGTTTGTTCTAAATAAAAAAAGATTAGTAAAAACAATAAATTAATGCGATAATCGAAACACAAAAAATAACATGTAGTAACAAAAATACGAAACACAAGAAACTATAAGAATACTGCTAATACTACTTTTACGAAAGAAAAAATAGCTACAAAACACCAAACTATCACCAAATTCAGTAGTAGGATATTGAATTTCAAATATTAAATGGTTAAATATAATTAGACACAATTTGGACAATATTTGAGTAGAGTATAGAAAACAATATCTTAAAAAATTAAAGTTAGAAAAAGATTATATTTGGCATCAAACCGTACTTAGTAATTCTGTAATGAAAGTACTAGAAACCAATGATAATTAAGATATTGTGACGTAGTGATCATATAATAGTACTATATTGGTAGCTGCACATAAGACCCATACAACTCTCAGTTTTAGTTATGCTAATTAGATTCCCACCAAGTACTGAACTATGGGATCTCTTTCACTGTCACTTTCTCTCTCTATATCATATGTTTAAAATTTGTTTTCAATCAATTATCGATAATAACATATTTAGTATAATATTATAAATAAGATTTGGAGAAAGTAGATGTACACAAACTTTATTTGTACATTTGTAAGGTAGAGAGTTGTTTGCGATGAACTCTAGGCTCAAAGAAATTATTTTTCATCACAGTTTGAAAAAAAATTCAAAGTAATTATGATGAAAATAATAAAGAAAGAAAAGTACCGAAAGTAAACATAGTAAAATAACTAAGGTAGCGAAATTACAGGTGTAATAAACTTGAATAATAGGATATTGCTAGCATAATAATAATAATTTTGATAAAATACGATATATGTGCTCCAGATTAGAATCATGTTCCTTCACTAGGAAGAAAGAAGCCGCTCGACTACTTATTTATGTCTATCTTAATCATTGACCTTCATCGACCTTCATGCTCTCATAGCTAAATTCATGTTCTCGTTCAGTTAAAAATGTGTAAGGTCTCTATACCTCTTCTCAGACCAATCACCGTCATCTTCTTGAACCTCTTCATTAGAGCCTAGCATTTGAATTCCTTCGTCACATGTTTGAATTATCTCGATTTTTATTTTCACATCTTATCCTCATAAAGGCAACTTTCGCATTGCCTCCTTATACATCTATATATCCATCTAACCATCCTTATTTATGTTTATTTTCTTCTACTGAACATGAAATTTTTATACTAATGAAACACTCAACCTCATATGACCATACAACATAGTCGAAGTCAATTTATAAAACTTACTGTTAAATTCGATCAAATAATAACACATAAATTAAAATGAAGAAAATAATATATATATTTTTTACTGCAATAACAAGACAGAGTGACGGCTTGTTGTCTGAAAATAACTGCACCTACTCTATCTTATCACAAGTTATTAAAAGTAGGATTTTTTTCATGCAAAAGGACACCTGCCCAACCCAATAGGAAAATTTGAGGATAAATTTTTGACATTTGAAGTAGTAGCAGTAGTAAATATATTGCTGACAATATCTTAAAAAAAGTGTAATCATTACTTAGATATAATTATTCTCTTATTTTCTTTGTTTTAATTTATTTATCTAATTTTTAATTTATAAAGTTTTAAAAAGATTGAGATGTTTGAAATTATTGTTATCATATAAATTAATTAGAATCAGGGATGGAGCTATCCTTATCTGAGGGGTGTCAAACGATTTATTTTTATCGAAAAATTACGTTGTTCGATCCTAGCTCAAGTTTTAACTTCAACGTTGTTCATTTTTGTTTAGACAACTAATTTTGATACTCTCGATTAAAATTTTGAATTTATCACTGAACAAAATATATATATAAAGAAAAATTATTTCATTGGACCTTAATATGAATATCAATTATGATAGCAAAAAATAATAAGAAAAAAAAAGGGGAGCTATATTAATTATTAGCATCATATCAAGATCTATGGTTGATTGATGATATAATATATACTAGTACCCTTTTGCAGCTACTTGCACTGCTGGCCCCTCTAATATAAACATCACATCAATAAGTCAAGGAAAAAAAAACCTCACAATCGATTAATCTAAAAAAAAATCATTTTAAAAAGAATATTTATTTATTTTTTAGTATTTTTTAAATTAATTTTATATATTACGTATTTAAAATTACAAGATTATATGATATTATGATATATTTAATGTGCCTTTAATTTAATATCACAAAATTTATAAATTATTTCTACGCTGTTAAATTTAATATTAAATTAAAATAAGATAAATAAATTAAAATAAGCGGGTAGAAAATTGGATATTCATAATTAACTAGAAAGACAGAGTAGAGACCTTTAGTTGATGCTTTGGATTGACCTTCTGAAACACTAGCCAGCTATTTGACGGCTCTACTGTCACTTTCATTTTTTTAAAATATTTTTTTTTTAAATGAATTTCATTCGATATCTGATACCTATGATAGAATCTAATCAATTTGGATTCTCGTTGCGTAGAGTTCCTTATCATGGACTTGAATCTAAAACCTTTGATTAAGGGAGAACCATTTTCATAGTAGCGGACCAAGAATATCGATTAAAGTGTATTAAAATATTAAGTAAAATCGTATAGATATGTCAATATGTAATATATATGTTATTTTTATTCTAGTTACACAATATAATTTTCTGACGAAGAGGTGTGGTCGACACCCCTTAATACAACGCATCTCCATCGATTGTACCATACTCTTTGATGATAAAATTTACTCTTTTCACTAATGGTGTATCTGCCCCTAATTCACCAAGATTAAAGCAATTGTTCCTATTATTAAAATGGTAAAAACATAAAATAATACATAGAGTGTTTAAAATCCAAGTTAGGATTAATTTGGAAGTACAAAGACTATATGCCAAAAAAGGAAAAAATAAGAAGAAGAGAGGAACCTAGGATTGTATGTAAGTTGACATATATACATCTTGCAGTTTCTGTTAAACTTTAGATTCCCAAATAAATAGTAGTTGTACTATATCCTTGTACCATTATAAATTGCGGAGGGATGATTTGAGTCTCTCGTATTTAATTAAAAGTTTCAAATTTAAATTCTTAAAAATAAAAATATCTTATTAATAACTGCCCGCAAATACCTGAATTTAAATTTAATCAAATCACAATGTAAATACTAATTATTATTTTTATATATATAGATAAAGTTCTGGAAGAATATCCTACTTACATCATTGGGAAGATATGATGCAATTGATTCCAGCAAAAGGCAATTTGATGATTTTTCAAGCTGGCAAACACTAATATATGGAGCAGATATATATATTTATTTATTTTGTTTTCGCCTAATGTTCGGTATCCATATTAGAGCTCGATTAAATTTAGATTTGCACCAAAATGTGTCACGTTGAAAGTAAAACGCTCTTTAACAAAAACGACTTCTAATGCAAGAAGACTCGAAATAAAAAAAAATTGATTAAAAATAAAAAAGTACTTACTAATTACCAATTTACCACGAACTTTATTTATGCAATAGTGATAGTGGTCAAACAATAAATTAGTCCTTCGGGATGGCTCAGTTGGTTTGGAGGGTGGTTATCCACACGGATGACCCGGGATCGACCCCCCTCAATGCCTTCTGAGTCGATCTTGTCGCATAGGGCTTGCGTAGTGCGGTTTACATACCCTGTGTGGTTTGTAGGCTATTACACAGTGGGGAGTTTACCCAGTGTGTACAAAGTGCTCACCACAGAATGCTCACCCGAAGGACAGAGGCTATGGCAGAGGTTGTAGCGCAGTGTGCACAAAGTGCTCACCCGAAGGGCAGCGGCAGCGGCAGAGGTTGTAGCGGCTGCGGATTATCCTAGGGTTCCAAAAAAAATTGATTTTGATGTATAAAGTTAAAAGTTGAGTGACACGTCATTTACACATATTTGATAGAAAATAACAAAAATATTAATTTTTATTTTATTTGGGATCAACCAGGCAACCACCTCTTAATAATTAGTTGACAATCTCGATTAGTTAATATATTTGGGACCCACTCGTGGTTAGAGTACTAATTTTGTGAAATTTAAATGTTGAAAATTAAATTAGAAAGATAATTTGTCGTAGTTGAATAAGCTTGAAGAAGTGAGTTTAAATTTCGAATTTTATTTTTATTTTGTGTGTGATTTTTTGAAGTAGGTATTGTTTAGACTTGTTGGAATAGTTAATACAAGGAAATTATCTATAAAATTTGAAGTTATTTGATGGGGATTCAATTAACTGATTTTGAATAACAATTGCAACTCAAAATTATAAAAAAATATACGTTTTTAAGATGATTTTTTATTTATTTTCGAGGTTCAAGCCCTTGACATATTGATTAAGAAAGGAGGGTAGTGTTATGTAGACCTTAACCTTATCTTGAAAAATAGAGAAATTATTTTCGATCAATACTCAGTTGTAATTTCTCTATTACCACAAACTATAAAAGCACCAGCCTTCACATATGCTAGAACAATGCCGCCCATGAATTTGTTGTATTCAAACTAATATCAATTCAAATTATTTCATGAATAAAATGTGATTAACCTACTAAATGGCCAGTGATGCTCTCTTCTAGCTTTACATGCATGGCAAGAGAAAACTTAAAGTAAGGTGGAATATAGCCCACCACATCTAGAAATAGAACTGATATAGTATTAGTTAGTGGTTCGAGAAATTCAATACTACTATTATTGAACAACTTGAAGCTGGACCTTCTTTCTGTACTACTATTGATGTGAATATAATGATCAAAATTGAATTAAATTGTCAACTATTCCCATTGGAAATATAGAATTGACTACTGATTTAAAAAAAATATTGGAATTATATTTTTCTTCATTCAAGAATTCTTCTGTGTTTTCATGCCTCTTTTTAAGACAAAAAAAAATGGACAAATTCCTTTTCTTAGGAATACATGCAAGATTCGTAACTAAAAAAAAAGACATTTTCAAGTTTTTGTTTTTTTGGTGCATTTTTTTTTGTATCCAGAAAGAGAGAAAATAAAAAATGATATAATTCTTCCTATGATTGCCAATTACACAATTATAGTCCATAGTTACTGAAAACATTTACACCAATAGATACCTCATCCTTATCTTTAGCAAGAATAAAAAAGAGAAAATCTCTTATTCAAAATTATAAGATATCGATAATTTCTGCTAAAACACATAACTTCTTTATAGTATTAATTATCAATTAATATGTAAAACAAAGTGTTTTTAGATACTATTTCGAAATAGAATCTAAAGTTATTATTTTAAATACGAAAAAAAGTCAAAAATATCCTTAAATTATGTGAAATGAATAAAAATTCATTTGTTTATGGTTTGGTCCAAAATACCCTAGTCGTCAATACTTTGGTCCAAAAATGCCCTTAAATTATGTGAAATGAATAAAAATTCCTTTGTTTATGATTTGGTCTAAAAATTCCCTAGTTGTCAATACTTTGATCCAAAAATGCCCTTATTGTTATGTAATGAGTCAAAAATGTCCTTTTCCCAAATAAATATATTATTTATTTATTCTTAACACATTTTTTTAACAATATTTTTTAAAAAATTAGAAAATGTTTATCATACTTCAATTGAAAAAAAAAAAAAAAGTGAAAATATTTCTTATTTTATTATAATTATTTTTTTGTTTGTTATATAAATAAAAATTAGTGATGGATTTACTATGATCTTATATACATGACATATATTATCCGTTAAAAAGGTACACGAAGTTATTCTATTCTAATTTATAAAATGAGATTAAGAAGAAATTTTTTTTATTTCCTACATTTTTATTTATTAAAGTAATTTTAAAAGAAAGAAAATAAGAATATGGTTCTTTAATAATATTTTTATTAGGAGGAACATAAGTTTAAAAAGAAAATAAAAAATATATTTATTCGAAAAATGGTATTTTTGACCCATTTAGTAACTGTAAGGGCATTTCTGGACTTAATATCGACTGCAAGGACATTCTTGAACCAAAATTTTGACGACTAAGATATTTTTAAGTCAAACTATAAACGAAGGACATTTTTATTTATTTCACAAAATTAAAGGACATTTTCAACTCTTTTCCGTTTTAAATACCTATTATTATCTCTTAAAAATATAATGTTATACTAGAGCTTCTATATAACTGTGTAATATGTAAGTATTGTCCTAATCCGATTATTATGACTATTTGATTACCTAAATGATAATATGAGTACTAATTTTTAAGTAAAATAAAGTTGGGTAACTTTACAATATTATTTTTATTTTTATTTGACCATTTGTCCCAAAATGGCTCTGAAAATCCCCATTTTTTCCGGCGACAAAATCCTCCCAAACCCTAAAGCATCAATATGATCTCAAACAAGTTTGGGGATTTTCGTCGAAAGAGGTAAAATAGTACTGCATCTTAGATTTTTGTTATTTATTTTTTCCTGTTTTCGCTATAATATAATTTGAGTTTTTAGTGTTTAGTTTTAGGTTGTTTTTTGAGCCGAGAATCTATTGAAAACAGTACATCAAGGTAGGAGTAAGTTTTGCGAATACACTATCCTCCCGAGACTTGACTCGTAGGATTGTAGTGATTTTGTTGTTGTAGTTCTAGTTTAAAGGTGTTTTTTAGTTAGTTCTTATGTTGTTTTATAATTGTGACTAATTTCGTGTTTTTGCTTACACCAAGTGTTCAAGATATAACTATTAATTTCAAACAAGGAATCCAGTTGTGTTAAAGAACAAAAAGAACTTTTTAAGAATGTAGGGTAAACATTCTCATAGTAGCGGAGCAAGAATATCGACTAAGGTGTATCAAAATATTAAGTAAAATTGTGTAGATGTGTCAATATATATATATGAGAAATTATTTTTATTCTAGCTACACAATATAATTTTTCGATGAAGAGGTGTCGATCGACTCCCCTTAATACAACCTTTGCATCTCCATCGATTGTACACATTCTCTGATGATAAAATTTACTCTTTTCACTAATTGTGTATCTGCCCCTAATTCACCAAGATTAAAGCAATTATTCCTATTATTAAAATGGTTAAAAAATAAAATAATACATAGAGTGTTTAAAATCCAAGTTAGGATTGATTTGGAAGTACAAAGACTATATGCCAAAAAAGGAATAAAATAAGAAGAAGAGAGGAACCTAGGATTGTATGTAAGTTGACATATATACAACTTGCAGTTTCTGTTAAACTTTAGATTCCCAAATAAATAGTAGTTGTACTATATCCTTGTACCATTATAAATTGCGGAGGGATGATTTGAGTCTCTCGTATTTAACTAAAAATTTCAAATTTAAATTCTTAAAAATTAAAATATCTTATTAGTAACTGCCCGCAAATACGTAAATTTAAATTTAATCAAATCACAATGCAAATACTAAAAAATTATATATAGAGAGAGAGATAAAGTTCTGGAAGAATATCCTACTTACATCATTGGAAAGATATGATGCAATTGATTCCAGTAAAAGGCAATTTGATGATTTTTCAAGCTGGCAAACACTAATATAAGTAATATATGGAGCAGATATAGTATTTGTTTTTTTTGTTCCGCCTAATGTTCGATATCCATATTAGAGCTCGACTAAATTTGAATTTGCACTAAAAAGTATCACGTTGAAGGTAAAATACTCTCTAACAAAGATGACTTCTAACCCAAGAAGACTCGAAATAAAAAATTCTGATTAAAAAATAAAAAAGTACTTATTAATTACCAATTTACCACGAACTTTATTTATGCAATAGTGATAGTGGTCAAATTAATTTTGATGTATAAAATTAAAAGTTGAGTGACATGTCATTTACACACATTTGATAGAAAATAACAAAAATATTAATTTTTTAAAAAATTTGGGATCAACCAGGCAACCACCTCCTAATAATTAGTTGACAATCTCGATTAGTTAATATATTTGGGACCCAACTCGTGGTTAGAGTACTAATTTTGTGAAATTTAAATGTTGAACATTAAATTAGAAAGATAATTTGTCGTAGTTGAATAAGCTTGAAGAAGTGAGTTTAAATTTCAAATTTTATTTTTATTTTTTGTGTGTGATTTTTTGAAGTAGGTGTTGTTTAGACTTGTTGGAATAGTTAATACTAGGAAATTATCTATAAAATTTGAAGTTATTTGATGGGGGATTCGATTAACTGATCTTGAATAACAATTGCAACTCAAAATTATAAAAAAATATACGTCTTTAAGATGATTTTTTTTTATTTTCAAGGTTCAAACCCTTGACATATTGATTAAGAAAGGAGGGTAGTGTTATGTAGACCTTAACCTTATCATGAAAAATAGAGAAATTGTTTTCGATCGATGCTCAGTTGTAATTTCTCTATTACCACAAACTATAAAAGCACCAGCCTTCACATATGCTAGAAAGATGCTGCCCATGAATTTGTTGTATTCAAACTAATATCAGTTCAAATTATTTCATGAATAAAATGTGATTAACCAACTAATGTATGACCAATGATGCTCTCTTCTAGCTTTACATGCATGGCAAGAGAAAAATTAAAGTAAGGTGGAAAATAGCCCTTCACATCGAGAAATAGAACTGATATAGTATTAGTTAATGGTTCGAGAAATTCAATACTATTATTCTTGAACAACTTGAAGCTGGACCTTCTTTCTGTACTATTATTGATGTGAATATAATGATCAAAATTGGATTAAATTGTCAACTATTCCCATTGGAAATATAGAATTGACTATTGATTTAAAAGAAAATACCGGAGTTACATTTTTCTTCATTCAAGAGTTCTTATGTGTTTTTATGCCTTTTTTGAGACCAAGAAAAGTGGATAAATTCCTTTTTCTAGGAATATATAAAAGATTCGTAACTACAATAAGGAGACATTTTCAAATTTTTGTTTTTTTGGTGCAATTGGATTTATTTTATCTAGAAAGAGAAAATAAATAAAAATGATATAATTCTTTCCTATGATTGCCAATTGCACAATTATAGTCTATAGTTAAGATACCTTATCCTTATCTTTAGCAAGAATAAAAAAGAGAAAATCTCTTATTCAAAATTATAAGATGTCGATAATTTCTGCTAAAACACACAACTTCTTTATAGTATTAGTTAAGATACCTTATCCTTATCTTTAGCAAGAATAAAAAAGAGAAAATCTCTTATTCAAAATTATAAGATGTCGATAATTTCTGCTAAAACACACAACTTCTTTATAGTATTAGTTAAGATACCTTATCCTTATCTTTAGCAAGAATAAAAAAGAGAAAATCTCTTATTCAAAATTATAAGATGTCGATAATTTCTGCTAAAACACACAACTTCTTTATAGTATTAGTTAAGATACCTTATCCTTATCTTTAGCAAGAATAAAAAAGAGAAAATCTCTTATTCAAAATTATAAGATGTCGATAATTTCTGCTAAAACACACAACTTCTTTATAGTATTAGTTAAGATACCTTATCCTTATCTTTAGCAAGAATAAAAAAGAGAAAATCTCTTATTCAAAATTATAAGATGTCGATAATTTCTGCTAAAACACACA
>JAJOOS010004957.1:0-18520 GCA_029582725.1 Solanum chiquidenum
AAAATTCAAAATTCAAATTCGAGACCTAAATAAGAAATTAAAGAAGATTACAAACCCTAAATTCAAGATTTGAAGTAGAAATGAACATAAACAACTAAACCCTACTTATATTTGAGAGAAAATCGTGATTGTTTTCTAAAAGGAACAAGGGTTAATGGTGGGGAAGAAGAAACAATGGTTTATTGAAGGGTGGGGAAGATGAGTGTTGGAGAAAGAGGAATTTTTCGTCAAAATTCACTTCTAACGCGCCTAGAGGAGGTGAGAACACCTCCTATGACAGGTCAACGTTTAAGTGTGTAGAAAATAGAGAAATATGAAGTTTAGGGGGGTAATAGGACACCCGTGAAGTTAGAGTGTGTAGTTGAGATTTCGGGTATAGATTGGGGGGGTTTTAGACCATTTTCTCTTTCCATTTTGATTCATTCCTCTCTTTTTCATTTTGATTTGTTTCTATCTATTTCAGAATTTTTTTGAATTTTTAGTTGTTTGATTCGCTGTAATTCTTATTAAGGTGCTACAATGGCTCGAATAAGCTTGACTAGGCTCTGTTTGCAAGAGGAAGATCATGAATTAGAAGAGGTGCGATGCAAACATGGATTTGTTTTGCCTTTGCTGACCTCTTGGACCCCAATAAATCCTGGTAGAAGATATTAGGGTTGTCCTTACTATCGAACCAGACTCTAGCGACACCCTTCATTTGGTATGCAACTAGTTCCGCCCTCTCAGCATCTACAACATGCATAATATCGAAAATTTTCTGCAGCTCTTCAACAAAGTACTCCGGATCCTCTGTGACACTTGAACCTGTGAAGCTTGGTGGGTTCATACTTAAAAACTCACGGATCCTTGAAATATCAGCCACTTCCTGTCGATTATCTCTCTGTCCATCTTGATGGGTCACAACTTGACTTAACATCCAGATAGCTTCATAGAATTCAACATTGGTGACCTCTACTTGTGGTTGCACTTCTGGTGCATTAGGTACCCCTTGTTCTTCGACATTTCTCCTAGCAGGACGACCTCGGATAACTCTTCGTGGATGCATGATTATCTGAAAATACGTGCAAGCATGAATTAGAGGAATTTTTTTAGAGATCAACTCTAACGCACAAAATGAGTGTGAAAGAAGTGAGAAATTTTCCTAAATGTTGCAGCCTCCTAATTATAGATGTGGCGCGCTTCACACCAATAACTAGGACTCTACAGACACGTCTTCATAGGCTCCCTAGGACTCTTGAACTCTGTGCTCTGATACCAAGTTTGTCACTCCCCGAGCTTACACCCTGGGCGAGACTGACACTCGAAAACCATTGCTGTCCCCAAGTGAACCCTTGGCCTGACTTACTCACTCAGCGGAAGACTTAGACATAAGAAAGAGAATCCAAATACAAGATAACTCAACATGTCTCAAACTGAACTCATAATGTTTTAAAAATAAACATTTAACTTGGCCAAAATGGTAACTCAAACCTGAACATAAGCCAATAACAAAATGATGATGAATGAACTAATATCTGACTGACTATCTATGAAGCCTCTAAAACAACTGAGATGGATGTCGGGACAGGTCCATGACATCTTAATGAACTAGAATGATAAAGTAATAAAAAAAGGGGGATCCTCCAGAATGCAATGAGGCTCACCAACAACTATGTAGCTCAACTGGATCAACGATGCGCTGGATGCTGATCCTGGTTACCTGCGTCTGCATCATAAGAGGATGCATGCCAACTGACATCAGTACATTGAATATATGAGTTGGAATGCTAAACACAACTTAAGCTTGGAAAGAATCTGAAAGGAACTTAAGAACTTACATGGCTCAACTCAACTCAACTCAACATAACTGAACTCACTTCAATATAAAGCAGTTTAAAAACAAGTGCAATATAAGGAAAAACTGTTTAAAACATGATGTCAACTTTGTGTATTTAGAAACACAATAATAATTCTGTATGTGTGCAAAGATACATTATGAACTCGTTTGTATATAAAAATTCCAAATACTGTTGTGGGAGCTTCTCTAACCGAAAACCATCACTTAAGAGCTATAGTGATGATACAATATTTTACCTCACGCTGCCAAGGACCGTCCTATACCTTGCCGGGGGTATAAAACCTAACTCACTAAGTGGATCCACTAGTCTATGCTAAAAGTATCTTAAGGAGTCATCTAAAAAGTATGATCCTTTACTACCCATGATGGCTACATGGTTTATGGAGACTTAAGTTAATATGAACTCGCGTCCCCATATCGGTGCTCAATACTACTCCCAAAATATACTTAGCTCATATGTTTTTAAAACAAACTTCTTTCTTTGGTTTGAGATAATTACTCAAAAAGTAGCTTAAAATCTCTCTTGGATTCGATGTTCCCTTTTCTTGCTCAAACGTGAAAACATTTATAAACTCTTTGGGAATACTTAGTTCCCTTATAGCTTTTTGAGAAATGAACTCAACTCTTTACTCTTTGCTTAACTTGAAACTTAAGTCTTACAACAGAGTTAAAATGTTTGTTAAAGACTTTTGAAAACTTTAAAAACTTTGCTTTGACTTGCCTCTTAATTTCTAGACTTGACTCTTAACTGCTCTTGACTTTGATCCTAACTTTCCTTAAATTAGATTATGGATTCAAGGTTCATGATCTCATGTTTATGGATGATTTCATGATAATTATATGTACCTTAGAGTGTTGGAATCAACTAGAAAAGAGAGGTACATTGCTAAGAAACAAGTACAAAAAGATGGGGAAGAATTGTAAGAACTAGCGTCCCTGGGGCTCTGAGAGGCGCGGGGCACCAACTCTTGAGATTCAAGGACCAAGTTGGGGCGCTCTGGCTGGTGCGGCCCCCCAGAGCTCAACATTCAGAGACCCCTTTTTGGGGCTCTGAGAGGCACGCCGCGCCAGGGCCCTCCCCAGGTGTTCCCCGACTTTTCTTCTTCGTTTTTCAACTCTAAATCCTCCCAATCAACGTAGTTCTTTCTCCAAACACTTAGAATCGATTATATCTTCAATATATACCAAATTCAACTCAAAATTACACCCGAAAACATGAATCAAACATCAAGCAAACTTCAACCACACAACCTACAAGAATTCAACGAAACTTTCAACAATGTTCATCAAGAACTCAATTTCTAAACTTTGAAAGACTTAAAATTTGCTGAATTGAATCATGGTTGACGCGTGGGTGGAATAACCCAACGCTATGTGATCTCACATACCTTGCAGGGATTACCCCCGACGAAATCCACAAGCTAAACTCGACGATCTTGACAAATCTTGCTTCCTCTTCTACTTTCTCCTCCTTACTCCTTTCTCCAAGCCCTAGCGTGAAATTCACTTTTCTAAAATTGAATAAAATCTGACTTTACTCCAATTAGACTTCTAGAAACGAATTAGAATAATTAGGTAAGGGAAAGACTAAATTACCCTTCCAAAATCCGGATTAGACTTTCCTTAATCCAACAGTCCAACTTCCAAAGGGGATAACTTACTCATACAAACTCGGAATCGCGCAAAGTCGGCGGCGTTGGTAAGATAATTCCAAGGGATTTCTAACCATATCTGGAAGTACAGCTAAATCATCCTGAGCTAGGATTCATGGCCGTTTGAAGTTGGCCAAAACTCAACTTTTCCTAACTTAAACA
Source organism: Solanum chiquidenum (assembly GCA_029582725.1). Taxonomy (NCBI): domain Eukaryota; kingdom Viridiplantae; phylum Streptophyta; class Magnoliopsida; order Solanales; family Solanaceae; genus Solanum; species Solanum chiquidenum. Next base: position 3,652 of record JAJOOS010004957.1, read on the forward strand.
AATTTTCCACATTTTCATTCTTTCCAAAAATGACTATTTCCAATTATAAGCTTCTTCCTAGTTATTTCAATTTGCGAGATGTTACACAATTTTTTGCTTTGGAAGGATGATTATATTGATCAAAGATTCAAATTTGTGATTCCCAAGTTGTTGGGAAGAATTGTTAAGCTTGAACATAGTGTTGAATCTTCTCGAAAAGTTGAAACTTCAGATAAGGAAATCAACAAGCCTACTAAGTCGACCAAATCTATGGAAAGCAAAATAGATATGAACAAGATAGAGTAAAAAATGGACAATTTTGATGATGATTTGAAGAAGATGAAAGCAGTTGAAAAGAAATGAAAAAGCAAATTGGCCAAGTCCAAGAAAAGGGAGAAACAAATTTGGATTTCTCTGTTGTGTGTTTGTATTGTAGGTGTAAGTTTAGTATTTCAAAGAGTATTGTTTCTGAAAGGAGAAGGAGATTCAAGGAAATTGCTATGATCTCTTCTTGTACCAAAAATTTGCAATATTGTGTTGAACTTGTAAAGCTTTTGTGTAATGAAAAGATGTTGGTTGAATTTGTTTGTGTAATGAAGAATTTGCAAGGCATCCCTTATCTTAATTTGTCTCATTTATGTTGGCGAGTATTTGATTTTGTATTTGGGCATAAACTATACACTTAGTGTCTAAAACTATCTACTCAACTGTCTAAACCATACGTTTGTGTAGCCACTACTAAAGTAGTCACTAATTGCCCTCCATAAACACATAAACCATCAACTAAAAGAGAAGCAATAATGTTACATAAACAGACATTCATAACTGCATAATCATTAATCAAAATAGAAGTTAATAGCTGTCAAAGCAATTACATAATCAAACACCACAAATTAAAATGCAGTCACAGCTGCCAATTCATTGTCTTAAATATAAGGGAACTAAATAGGGATAAAGTGCTTTGCATTGTCTATCAACCAACAAAACATAATATCTACATTGCATTACCAACAAAAATCTACCAAAATATGTTAGATTGCATTAGAGCTCTTATGGCTCAAATGTGCAGCCTTGGACCTAGGGTGTGTTTGGTATGGAGTAAAATGTTTTCCATTGAAAATAGTTTCCTAGATAATGATTTCCTGGAAAACAATTAGATTTTTGACTTTTTTTCTCATGTTTGGTTGGTGAATAGAAAATATTTTCTGAAAAAGATTTTTTAGTGTTTGATTTATGAATGAAAAAATAATTTTGAGAAAATATCTTTTATTTTTATTAGAGAGTAGAAAATAATTTTTGAAATTGAAAATATTTTTAAAAAGAAACTTAATTTTTTTTGGGGGGTGGGGGTGGGGGGCGAGGGTAGGGGTGAAAAAATAAAAATTTGAAGTTAAAAGTTTTTTTAAAAAGCAAACTTAAATTATTTTTTTTGAGGGGAGGGAGGTGGCCGGGGGTGGGGGTGAAAAATTAAATTTTGAAGTTGAATTTTTTTTTTAAAAATAAACTTATTTTTTGGGGGGGCTGGAGGGTGCAGGGTGGGGGGGGGGACTAGTAGGGGGCTGGCTGGGAGGGGTCGAAGGTAGGGGTGAAAAAATAAAATTTTGAAGTTGAATTTTTTTTTAAAAAAACTAAAGTAATTTGTTTTGAAGGGTGAGGATGGGGATGGGGGTGGAGGGAGGGTCGAGGGTAGGGGTGAAAAAATAAAAAAATTGGAGTAGAAAATATTTTTTTAAAATAAACTTAAATTTTATTTTTAGAGGGGGTGGGGGGCTGGTAGGGGGCTGATGGGGTGGTGGTGGTGGTGGAGGGTGGGGTGACAAAAATAAAAATTTGGAGTAAAAAATAATTTTTAAAAACAATCATAAATTTTATTTTTTGAGGGGGCGGGGTGGAGTGGGGTAAAAATATAAAAAATATTGAAATTGGAAATATCTTTTAAAAATAACTTTTTTTTTTTTGAGGGAGGGGGAACTGGTGGGGCGGGGAGGGGTAAGGGATAGGGTGAGGTATGAAAATAAAAAAAATTGAAGTTAAATATTTTTTAAAAATAAAATTTGAATTTTTTTTTGGGGGGAGGGGGGTGATTTGAGGGTAGGGACAAATAAATTGTTTTTTTCAACAAAAAAAATTGTAATTTGAAGTTAGAGGAGAATTTAGAAAATGTTTTCATTAATTTTTGAAGGGAAGTCATTTTTCTTAAATTTGAGAAAAATGAGTTGATTTGGAAACATTTTCCAAAACTTTTAACCCAACCAAATATGAGAAAATTGAAAAACATTTCTGGAAAATGTTTTCCTTCATACCAAACACACCCCTAGTCTCCGTTTGTTTTCTTCCCCTCATCTCTTCAAGTTGACTTGAGGTCATAACTTGTTTTCCGTTCCATTTCACACCACATGTTGGTTTATGCCCAAGATCTCCAGTGACAACTGTTGAAGACTTAACATTTCTAAATCTTTCACTAGGCATTCCAGGCTGTTCAAATGAATATAAATAATCTTAATTTGTGATTAAAGGAAAAATAATAACTGATATTTAAATATAGAAATAGGGAACTGACATTAATAATAGTAGCACCACTTTGTGTGCGTAGTACACCCATTCCAACCATTCTTGTTCTGCTAGCAACACTACCCTAAAAAAACAATAAAATATTCAGTAAAATAACTTATTTAAAACTTATACATGAAGTAAGTAAACGAAACTATATCACCTTTTCTATTGAACCCTTTGGTCTACCCCTTCCTCTTCCAGTTGGAGCATTAGGTGTTGCTCTTGGGCAAGCAGCTTGTGTTGATGTTGGTGCAACAACAGGTGTTGCTCTTGGGCCAGCAGGGCCAACAGTTTGTATTGATGTTGGTGCAGCAACAGGTGTTGCTCTTGGGCTAGAACTTGGTCCAGAAGGAGGTCTTGAACTTGGTCCAGCATCAGGTCTTGAACCTGGTCCAGCATCAGGTCTTGAGGTCCACATAGCTTGACTTGGTCCAACAGTAAAGCTTGTGCCGTAAGCAGGTGCACCAAGATGATACTTTCTTTTATTGTGACCCTTGTTATGACAAGTGCTGCATGACATCTCAATCCCCTTTTTAGATAATTTTCCAGTTTTACTGGTTTCACCTTGCTCTTTCTTCCTTTTCTTGCTAGGCCTTCCTGGCATTTTCCTAACATGAGGTGGTATCACAGAGATGTTTTGTGATTCTGGCCACATTTTCAGATCCATAACTGGCTGAATGAAGTAGTTGTATGTCTTCATGTACGTTTCTCTATTATATACCAATGAGAAATGTAGTTGATTGAGCCCAATTTTCTATGGTGAGGACATGGTATGCCTTTCAACATCCATGCTCTACAACTATATGTTTGCCTTTGAATATCTACAACATGTCTGTATGGCCCATGAAGTACTTCATACCCTGTATTTGAATTACATTCAATGTTGCATTTCATAAACTTAAATGTGTTATCTTGTAGAACCTTCATTGCCATTGGAGAAATGTCACAGATCCAAGTATTGCAAAACTCTCTCATCTGCCCTATTCTTTTCATCATTTTCACTCTAATTTCTTCAAGCATTGTAATTATAGTCTTATGCCTTGCTGCTAATATCCATGAATTGAAACATTCATCCATGTTAATGTGTACAACATCACATTTTGAGGTAAAATTAAAGTAAAACTTGCTCCATCTTTCAGGATTATAATACAAGTGATCAAATATCTTATGGCCCAACCTTTTCATATAACTGATGTTATCCTTTAGCTTAGCCTCAAAGTAGACCTTGCACACCTCCATAAACATTTCTTTCTTTCAATACCTCTCCATCTCTTTGACCAGTTAGCAAGGATGTGTCTAGCACACATTCTATGCTCAACATTTGGCAAATGATCAATTATGGAAATTTCGAGACCTTATAAAAAAATTCAAGACATGAAACTAAGAAACTAAGACATTAAAGAAACTAAGACATTCATAAATAAATTCAAGACATAAAATAAATAAAAAAACCAATAAATATTCTAACCTTTTGCATATCTGATATGATTGTGAGGTCTGTACCATCTCCCAACTGAAGATCTTCTTTTAGAAGATTGACAAACCAAGCCCAAGTAAACTTATTTTCAACTTCAACTAATGCCCAAGCCAGTGGCAACATTTGATTGTTCCCATCTTTACAAACAACAACCAATAATTGACCTTTAGATACTCCCTTTAGAAAACAATCATCCAAACCCATGCACTTCCTACAACCAGCCAAGAAGGACTTCTTCATTGCATCAAAACATATGTAGAAGGCTTGAAACATTTTTCTACCATTTTCAAATGTTTCCTCATGAAGCTTGACTACACGTGTACTTCCTGGATTAGTTCTTAGCAACTCATCTTTGTAGTCCAAAATCCTGCCAAACTCAAAAACATAGTCACCCATTAGCTCCTGTAATACTTTGTTTCTTGCTACCTACACACTGTTCGTCCAACATATAAATCCAATTCTTTTTTAATAAGCCCTTGAAACTCAAAGATTCTAATGTCAGGTTGTTCCTTTATCCTTTTACTGTAGTGACTAGATAAGAACTTGCTATTACAAAGCTTGTTCCTATTAGTAGGATCACATTTGTGAACTGAATTGTATGTCTTTACAACAAAATTATTTATCCAAGAATCAAAGCTAGGAAATAAAACCCAAGGACAACCAACTGTACACCTAACCCTTACCCTTGTTGGTTCATTTTTTAATATACATTTCAATTGCAACATGTTCAACAATAGCATATTTGGGAACAAAAAATCTAAACTCATGAACACTTTCAAATATAAGACCCAATTCCCACACTATTTTCTGAAAAGATGCATCAAATACAACTCATTCACTTTCTTTCTCCTTATTGGCTTAACTCTCTCTTTTTGTTGAACCTCTTCTTCATCATCACTGAAAGCATCTGGATCTGTTTCAAAATTGGCACCTTCATCTGAGGGATAATAAGGCTCATCACCAGTTAGCTTGCCTTCTAAGTTGTTTTTATTACCACCTGTAGATTCATCATACCCTGCATCTGGCCTTTTTTTTTTTTTTTTTTTCTGTTCCTAACTTGACATGATCAGGCAATGGAGCTCTTTCTCCCCCTTTCCTTCTCTTTCTTTTACTCCTTTCCTCCCTAAAACTTCTTAGCTCATCATCTACATCACTCCCATTAAATCCCCCATTCAATGATTCTCTAACTGAATCTTGTTCATTAGAAGGATGGACATGGTTAGGAATTAGATCAGAGGAAGGATGGACAGGGTCAAGAGTTGGATCAGTAAAAGGATGGATATGGGTTGGAGTTTGATGAGTAGGAGAAGGAGTATTTGGAGTAGTGAAAGAGTGCAGAGGAGAAAATGTCTTTGAATTGTAGGGACAGAGGCAGGGGCAGGGTTTGAGGTATTTTCTTAGGCCTCATGTGTTGGTTCTAATTTAGCATCAAAAGATGAATTAGGCCCACTGTTTTGAGATGCTCCCTCACCTACTCCACTTTCCCCATATTCCAATGAAGGTAGGACCAAAACTGGATCAGCAACAAAGTGACACACAAAACAGTCCAAAATATCTCCATGACTCAAACACTTAGCAATTAAAGTAGTATCATAGTCAGATTTGATTTCTAACATAGCAGTACTTCTAGGAAGTTTCACATACAACACACATTGTCTAGGTTTATACCCCAACTCTTTCAGACAATCTCTCAATTCAAAATATGATAACGTATCTATATCAATATCTAAAAACTCATAAACTCCTCCACCATGATATGGTTTCCCCTTGTATCCCTTTTTTCCAATCTTCATAACACCACCGTGGTAAAATCTCAAAGTAATCAGTTCAAAAGATATTTTAACCTAAAAATAATGTTAACAATTGACCCTCAACAACAACGACAAAACATATACAACAACAAAATTCATACAACAACAAAGGGGAATCATGTGAATGAAAGACAACATACAGTAAACTTGAAAAAAATTTAAAGACAAAATAACCCTAAGCTAAAACGTATGAACTATGAAGTAACCCTAGAGATGTATGACTGACCTTTCAGATATGGAGACAACAACACACTATGAACGATGAACGCCTCAATTGTACCCACCAAACCCTTGTAACCACCGATTTGCTTCCACCAAACGATGAACGCCTCGATCGAAAACACACTAATGTTCTTCAAATATGATAGTGAAAACTTGATTAGATGATTAAAACTACAAGGATACTTCAAAAACACTACATAATCGAAGAAATCTTTAGCTAAAATTAGGATTTACAGATGAAATTTTAGATTAGGTTTTGGTGTTCTTAGAGAAAGGAAACGGGTGGGTGAAATAAATGGACTAGGGTAAAATAAAATGGATTTGGGTGGAAATAAACGGGTTTGGGTCAAATGAATCGGGTTGGGGTCTTTTACTACGTGGCTTCACTAGGAGTCGAGTGGGTCTCACTCTATGCATAATGTCCTGGGTTGGGTTACGGAAGGGGTAAATAAATACACTTTTGTGTACTTAAGGTGTGTAATTGGTCACCCCATTAGTAAAAGTGTGTAAATGATTTTTGGGTACAAGTTTAGGGGTAATTTATGCCTTTTCCCTTTTTATTGATACAAAAACATAAGTTGAATGATTTTAGTGAAACAAAATAAAGTTTAATGAATTTTCTAGATAAATTCTCTAAGTTGAGTGATCTTTTGAGATATTAATTCCATACAAATGGCATCGAATGACTTATACACAAGATACGAGATTGATACATACACATGACATATATGGATATATCATTTGTATGTCATTTGTTTTTCATGTATATGTTAATGTATGTACATTGATACACACGATATACCATGAATTATGTTCCTCATACACCTGACATACAATCATTCCATCACCACCACGAAAAATAGAGAATAAAATAATTTATTAAGAGGCCCACTACCACACTTCAACTTGTTTGAATAGACTTAAACATTGATCAAACCTACTTTTAAGTCATTTTTATCTTTTGAGAGTATCTGACAAAATTAAAAATAACTTCAAATAAGTAAAAATGACTTAAAAAATAGTTTAAAACCAAAAATAAGACTGTCTACGTTTTATTTTTTGACTTAAAAGTCATTTAAGTTTGACTTTAAAAAGTTATTTTTATGACCTTTTGGTGTATAAAATAAGGTTCGTATCTAATATCCCACATTATTTGGTGTTGACTAAATTTTTAATTTTAACAATAATAATTAGATGTTTCGATAAATTTTTGAAATGTAAAATTTTATAACAAAACCTATCCATTTAGATACAAATAAAGCCAAATACCAAGCAGAGGTAATCAAGGGGAGAGTTCCTATAGATGAGAGATAGTAGGGAAGATCTTTTATATACAGAAGCACAGAGCATGGGAATCACCACAAACATGGAAGCAAAAATTATAGCGATTTGAAAAGCTTTAAAACATTACAATAGGCAAGGTTTCAATCAAAATAGTGTTGGAGACTGATTCATTAAGTCTTAAAAATATATTTAGGAGGGACCGGAGAATTCCTTGGAGCTAATTAATTGAAAGAACAGAAAAGATACATCAAATGATGGCTACCCTACACATTTAGGTGGAACACATCTTCAAATAGGCTAATCAACTAGTTGATTGCATTACAAACTTAGCTATTGATCAAGAAGTAACGCAACAATATATTAGTTGTAATCAACTACAAAGCAGGGCAAGAAAGATTCTAAATATTAGAGAGTCATGAAACTAGATCTGATATGAAGCCCTTGCATCCAGCTAAGAGATCGGTAGGAAAATACTGGGGAATTACCTATTTCTCCCCATCTCTTCAGCAATTGTGAATGAAGTATTAATTAGGAAAGTGGTCATTAAAAGACAAAGAAGGAGATGAAGAATACTTACACAAATCTACAGAGCTAAAGACACATGGTTCTGACCATCTTTGAGTTTCTTACAAACCCATGAGCCCCACCGGATTGTATACCTAAAATAAAGAAGGCTCAATTAGGAGTGCCCACAAGAAATGAGAGAGCTCAAAATGAATAGTTGGGTACCTTTGACAGCTGATCAATAAAGATGTGTGCTGGCCATGATGGAGGGTATTGATGACTCAAAAGTGAAGGAGACTGAAGCTCAGGTTAGGACACCACAGAAACATACTCAGTGGAGGAAATCAACGATGAAGAGAGAGGTTCCATTGGATTCTAGGGATGATTTTAGGCCAGTGTCACGACCCAAAGTACACCCTAGACGTGACAGGATTTATAAGACCCCGAGAGGCCCTACACAAGCCATTTAGCATATATCATACACGATAATAGAATTTGAGGAGTTCAAAAGACATTTTATATCATAAAACATTTGACAAGAAAACGGAGCGGAATGTAACATAGTCTCAAAGCCATCTAGTACATCAAGAGTGATTGGGACTTAACCCTTACATCACATATAATCTAGAAAAGTAAAGTCAATAATAAATAAAAGGGTTCGGTCCTCGGAACATGAGTACTCACCAATCTTCGAACCTACTAATGTGATCACTAGCCACAAAGATGCGGAATATGAGCGTCAGGCCCTACAATAGTGAAACAATGTAGGCAAGAGTATGCGTTACTACAAAGAATGTACCAAGCATGATAGCAATGCATATAAGATATGAAATCATGCTAAGAAGGCTTTACATGACATGTAATGACCAAGCTAAATTATGAGAAAAAAAGGTTAGAAAACACTCTTGAGATACTTCTATAAGTAACCTTGGTTCATTATTGTGGGAGATTTACCTTTAACCGACATAGAGACCATGTGAGCTATAACATGGAATTTAGTGTCTACCCCTCACCGAAAAGGGGTGTCCTACTTGCTAAGGTAAGGACCATGAAATTCTAGCTTACATGGATCTACTAGCTAATGTCTATCTAAGACAACCATCCTATGGTGGCACATAGTTTATGGGACATGGGTATTCGCCACTTGTCCACTCGGTGCTAAGCATAAATCCACAAAATTGTCATTAGTCTTAACTTTTCTTAACATTCATGAGACATGGTATTTTCCACTTGTCTTATCATTAAGAGGCATGTATAATCGTCGCATTCCTTATCATCCATGAAAGGCACATCTAGTAGTCTATCAAAGTTAAGTTTCATTAGAATAGTACCTAAATCTTGATTCAAAATTTAGTTGAGAAAACCTTTCAACCCTAAGAAACCTTATGTGAGAAAACCCTTTCACATTCATGCATTGAGTAGTATGTGAGAAGAGATTTCACAATAACAACAACAACATTTATGTTTTACTCTCAAAGCAACTTAAATCATTTTTCATCAATTTCATAAAAAAACATGCATATCTTCATAAATTCATTTTTCATAGTTCAAAACCCATATCATATAATCATATTCTAAAAATCATGGGTCTTGCATGGGTTCATGGGGGATTCAAGTTAAAACATGCAATTACCTTAATTCATGCATACGAAGACATAAAATAATAAACTAGATCGTAATTGAAAAGAACCCATGAGATTGAGTAAAAATCCTAACTTTAATTGGAGATTCTAACTTGCAAAATTGGAGAATATAGGAACCCTATGGAGGAAAGAACTCCATAGGTGAATACTATCATACCTTGATGCCAAAAGCTTGCAATCAATAGGGAATTTGGAGACTTGATCTTGAAACCCCAGCCTTCTCCTTCAAGCTTTAGAGAGAGAAATATTTTGGAGGATGAACTTGGTCAACTATTGGAATTTTTCGAGAATGAATTGAATTGGGTGATTTTGGTGGTAAAAAATATTATATAGGGTCTAAGGTAGAGGGTAAAATGACATAGTATTGAGTTAAAATAATTAGGAAAATACCAATATGCCCATGACGTAAAGCTGACGAAGTGCCTCTCAAGAGGGTCTTAACGAGTCATCTAGATCATCACTGCCCATCAAGTGGGTCATGACGATGCCCTGCCCAATAAGATCTCACTAATACAGACATAACTTTTTACTCCGGGCTCAGAATTAGACAAACTTGGTGGTGTTGGAAAGATGACTCAATTATCTTTAATTTGATAGGTCATGGGACACCTAATTTATTTTATGCCTAAAGATATGATTGTTTTATTTGACCCAAAATTCTAAGTCTGACAAGTCTCTTTCACGGACCACTTAACGGACCGTCTAGACGTCCGTGGTCCTTTACGGTGGCTTTGGATGAAGCCTTATTGACGAGGTGACTTGTACGACCCACTTGACGGGTCGTCCAAGTCACCACAGGCCGTCTAGGTGACCCTTGCCTGGGGAAACTTTTGGAAATTATTCACGAGCCCTTTAACGGATCGTGGTCCCCTACACGGATTGTCTAGGGCTTCGTGAAGGGTCTATGGTCCATTTTAGGTTCATAACTTGCCTGTTTGACCCTTTCTAGGCTTTTTCAAATTCAAGGTGTTACAATGAGGTCTTTGTTGATTTTTTAGAGGTTTTGAGGTTTATTGACCTTTTTAGGCTTTATGATTAGTTTCTTGTGACTTACACGGCACTCGGGTCAAGAGATCTCGGATTCGTATTTCGATGATTTCATTGAGTCTAAAACACCGAGTATAGTCAATTTGCATATATGATTTATGTGTATGGGGTTACAAATAAATTTTGACAGTCCTTTCGATGATTTTGAGTTGGCTGATTTTTTTGTTATGTGTTGCTGAAGCCAACTGTTTTATTTAAAAATATAATATACAAGGAAAATGACTTAGTTTTTGAAAAATCGATTAAACTTATGATTTAAGAGAAATCGAATTTCCAAAAGAACAGAGTCGCCACTTAATTTTTTTAGTAAAAATCAAGAAAAAAACTATAAGGTTTTCAAAAGATTTAAACAGATAAAATCAATTGAAAATAAAAAGGGTTCGAGTTCAAATGTACATTCCGAGAAGGTGTTAGGCCCTCGGAATGCCCGCTAACTCGCGGTTGACCGGCGATTTGACTTAAAATGATTTGACTAATTTTTGAGAAATTTAACATAAGAATATTACAATATTTAGTTAACTTTGAAAAATAATTAGATAAACGACACATTTTCTTTTTTAGAGAAAAGAATTCAAAATGACACATTTAGCTTATGCTACAAGTGATGAGAATCTTAATAAAACTAGATTAATTAAAATTTTATTTAATTCATTTTTTTTTAAAAAAATAATAATTTGAACCAATTTAATAAATTAAAGCATGAAACCATTTTAAATCAATTGATAAAAGAGAACACACACAAATTTTTATTTTTTATTTATTTATTTTTATTTTTATTTTGGTTCATTTGAGAAAAGTGTTAACTTAAAACCATTTAAATAAGCAAAATGATTAAAGGAAAGGCATTCAAAACATATATTCTTAAGAACGAAAGATTTAATTAAAATAAAATATGACCAATATATTTGATTAGTAAGATAAAATGAATACAAAAACAAATAAAAGAATGTATTAAAAGTAAGCCAATGTAAAGAAAATAACTTATCGTTTGGGGAATTTAATTAGGTTGGTTAATAATTCAAAAGTTAGAGTCAACACACGATGAAAAATAAATAATCATAATTAAATAGTTAAAGAGTAGAGAGAAATTGAATTTGGGCCCTTCTTGGGCCAAATTCGCTGCTGATTTTGGGCTTAGGCTCAATTCCCGTTTTTGTATACATTGGTTGTATACCAGTGTATATCGTATGAATCCAGCCCATTCTTTTGTATATGAGGCTGTATACCAAATGTATACAACCTAATCCAACTTCCAGAACACCTGTTTCGATTTTTGGACCTGTATATTGCTGTTTTTTCCGTGTATACAGCTGTATACATCATGTATACTGCACTCTTTCGGGCTTTCGAGGCCTGCAAATTAAATTTTCAGCCACCTGTATTGCTTTCCACATGTTCATCAATTTCTTTCACTCGGAAACGAGGGTTGACTCGATCGGGAAAAAATATAATTGGGCCTTTATGGCCTATTCGGAATATGAGGGAAAAGATCGGGGTCCAAGAGGACTCGGGTGGTATCACATGCAACAAAAAAAATGAAATAAATAAATTAGTAGGGCCTCACTTCGTCAAAGTCTAGCAACTATGTATTTAAACAATCAGGTAGCATAGCTAAATAATATTAAGAGCAATAAAGGATCTCTATGTAAACAAGAAAGTATCACTCAAATTTATTGTTAACAAAGTAAACACTTTAATCTACTATGCAACTCTTTTCAAGTGTAAAATATTCATTTCCATCAATATGGGAAGTAGAACACACAAGAAAAATGAAGAACCTAAATTACAAACTTTGACTTGAAGACTACACCCATAGCAAAAAAAAATAAAAATAAAAATAGAAAATAAAATAAGAACTTATAACAGAATATGACCACTAATCACTTAAGCATGATGGAGCCTATTTTTTAAAAATACAGACTATGAAAAGGGGTAACATGATAGCCATAACACATGAAGTAAACATATCCATATGGAAGATATACACGAAAACATCATAATCTATTATTTTATTTTATTTTAAAATAAAAAAAAATAAAAATGGACCTCTCAAGCATCCTAATCCACTGATATGTTAGAGCTATAAAGGAACAATCTTCATCCAAGATAAACAGTGAGAGACCAATTCATTATCATATTAAATATGAATCCAACTAAATAGCTTCAGTTTGTAAGAAAAAAAAATAAAAATGCACCTTTAAATATTTTAGATTTTTCTAACAGAGACATTGGAATGAACACAATGACCCAAACACACTCATGGTGAATCTAATTATCATACTAATTTAACTATGAACAAGACATGTTGGATTAATCTATACATACACGCATCATGTAATATATGATCTAAACCGAATAAGAAACCCAATAAGAAAATCTATACTTCTGTTTAAGTCATATGAACAAACAAAATAAGAGCAAGATGACCCGGCAGTCAACAACAGAACATTTGAAATATGGGACTGATCTAGTAGCATTAGACCAAAACACAAAGTATTTGATGTCGAGATAAAAAATAATAAAATAAATAAATAAACAAAACTAATCGAAATAACTCAAAAAAAAGAAAGAAATATAGATTCTAAGGCAAAGAGTTGAACCAACTAGTTTAATGGGAAAGAAAATACCTCTTTTTGAGCAGGAACTGGGAAACGAACTGAATGAGAACGACCTTTCACTATCAAGACCCGACTCCGAGGGTTCCGATGAACTTGTTTTGGAAGAGAAAATAGAACCTAAACACTCCGTAATGTTTTCTGGACCTTTTGGTCTATTTTCCCCTAAAAAAAAAAAACTATGTCTTTCACTGATAACTCAAAAGTTTTTACACGATTTTTCTCTCCAGCCTCCCTTTTTTTTTCCACACCCCCCTATCAGTGAAGAAGAGGGGAATATATATAGGGGGAAATCAGGGTAGATTTTAGGGGGGAAACGGATATAAATTTGGGGTCAATCACGAATTCAAAATTCAAACTCTTTCACCGATTTGGACAAGCACCTTTTCTCCGAAAAATTTCCCCATTCCGGAAGAGGAAATAGGGCAGACGCGTGCCTGCTTTGTGCTGCTGCGTGGCTGCGTATTTGGACCATTGTTGTACGCTTCTCTGGGTTTGCACGGCTCTGTTTCTGCTCACGTTTTGGAGGAGATGCCAGCAGCGGGGTTGGCTGGTACTGTCGTTTGTACGTTGTTGCTATTTTTGGGTTTCTATTGGGATTGGAAATTGGGTTTGGGCTGGGTCGGTTGGAGAGCAAAGGGAAAAATGGGTTTGGAGAAGAAGAGAAACGATGTAGGGTCCTTTGGTGTTAGTTGTATTGTTGTTATAATGTATTAAAGTTGGGCTGGCAGATTGGAGTTGTGAGTTGGGCCAAGATATGGTCTTGCAAATATTGAGTTAAATGATAGGGTAACAGGGGCTAAAATTGCAATAAAAGGGGTTAGGTAGATGAATTAATAATCTAGCCAAATTGAATTCGTTTAGTTAATTTGGCTAGTAATTGAATAAGATGAATTAATATAATTAATTAACGAGCTTCTTAATCTTAACGAAATAAAATAATTAACTTAATTGTAAACTAATGATTCAAAATTATAATCATAATTTAAACTAAACTAATTTAATAAAATACTAACTAAAATTAAAATCTTTTTGAGATGATTTTCGAAATGTTTATGAAATACACTAATCATATACAACATTATATAAAACATGTATATTATTTAAAAATTATAAAAATGACAAAATTAATTAAAGATAACTTTAAAAATATTTTGAATTTTATAAAGCCAATTATTTCAAATCATTTGGAATTTAAGAAACTCGAGAATTAGTTACTATCGGGAGGGTCAAAATTGGGTGTCAACACCAACCCTTCGCAATCACGGAGGGGTGACCGCATTCGTGGGAGTTCAAAACAATGACCTGCACGTTTGCAGAACATTGGGCGCGTTCACGAGGCTTTCATGAGCCTAAGGGCCTCGTTCGTGGAGGACCCCTGGACAAAATATCTTTTAAATATTGAGAAAAAATATTTGGGTAGAGATTCCTAATCTTAAATCTTCATTTATCCATTATTATTTATGATTTAAAGTGTTTAAATCAAGTTTTTGAAATGATAAATTGTGGGTTTTTCAAGAACCTAAGAACTTAGTAAAATTGTGATTATGAAATGATTTTAAATCTTTTTACGAAATGATTTTTACCAATGAGTTCCAACTGCCTTGGATTATGTTTTCGAGTAAAGATTTTCAAAATCAAACCTCATTTTTGGAATTGGTTTTTTAAGTTGATTTGACCCAGTTTGCAAACTGTATGAATTGTGTGTTATTATTTCTGGAATCTTATTGTGAT
>JAJOOS010004959.1:0-17027 GCA_029582725.1 Solanum chiquidenum
CATATTTAATTCAAGTCTAATTCATTTTGCAGTTTATTATGTCTCTTTATTTGTTACAAAGATGACATCATATCTTCAAATCTAACTTTCTCATGCGAATTCACCTTTAAATATGAGGAAGTATGGGGCACAAATATGACATCATATCTTCATTTATTCAAACTTTCATATCTTCATATATTTAAATATTCATATCTTCAAATCTTCATATATACAAATATTCAAATCTTCAAATTTTCATCAGGTATGAATACAATTATTTATATAACCTTCATTAGAATGAAAATCGTCGACAACGCCAAAGCAACAAATAAAAAACTAATCGACTTCTTTTATAAACTAAGCAGCCCCAATTCTTCGATTTCTGAAAATTTTCCTAACTTTTCTATAGATCTTTTGCCTTTGTAAAAGCCTAACTTTTTTTTTATAATGAAAAATCATAGATAGAAGAGGTACAGGGAGAAAAAGAAAGAAAAAAAAGCATAGAGAGAGGGGGGTGCAGAGAGGCTGCAGGGTCAGGGAGGAAAAGAAAAAAAATCGGAGAAAGAGCGCAAGAAAAAATAATAGATCTAATAAAATAAGTATACATAATATTATTATATATTGCTATAAATGGTAATAATTAAAAAATATGTTTAAAAATAGTAATTATTAATTAAAAGGGACTTATTCAAGTAATTAATCCTTTTTTATTTAGAAGGACATTTTCTTGAGAATTAAATAGTAACAATCATTGTAAGAATTAGACAGAAATGACATCATTTGATAGTGATAGCTAGGAGTGTTTAATCTAGCAATATACTATTGCATATGATGTTATTATTAGTAATAGAAATAACCATACAATGATCTGAGTTAAGTTTTGATGATTTGACTTACTTATCAAAAAAAAAATGATAATTTTTTTTCATATTAATAATATCGTTCTCTTTTGCATCAAATACTTGAGTATTATTTTGAGATATATTTTGTTTAGATTTTATTGGCAAATATCCCCATAGATTAATATTTCATATGTCTAACCATAGTTATTTACTATTAACTTGACATACATCTTAAGAAACAATAAATAATCCTTTGAATATGATAAAATTTGATGCTTTGAAAAATATATTAGATATTGAATAGATTTAATAGCAAAGGTAAAATAGAAACAAACGGATAAATTATTTATTGATTTTTTGAACTGAACAAATATTATTGAAAGACTATTTTTCATATAGTAGACAAATAAAAATGAACGGAGAGAGTAAATTCATATATATACCCTTTAGAAAACAACTTTACTCAACTCAATTCCTAACCATAAAATGGAAAAGCAAAAACGAAGAAATGACTTAAAGTAACCTTTTTCTAGTCAAATCCCTTTCATTCAAAAATCTCATGAACTTTCTTAAAGTTGTAACTTTTGAAAATTCACATGCCATTACTTTCTGCAAAGTCCAACTGTATGAGATGGAAAAAGATAACACAACTTTATACGAATCTTCTCCAAATGAATAAAGGGTTTAATTAGAGATTTAATTTGTAAAAAAATTCAAACTCGTAAGGTCTTTTTGGTCATTTAACACATCAATAAATCATTGGGTTAAGGGCTTAATACACACTTTAATTACGCAAAGCAACACACTAAACCTCTTTTTAGGCTTTTTTCTAAAATCAGAAAAGAAGTAAAAAACAGTGGAAAATGGAAAACCCCAAAAAAAGACTTTTTTTTTTATATCGTTAAAATTAGTTAATTACAGTTAACTAAAACCCAACACTATATTCCCGTCGGCGAATCATCTCACCGGGAAATTCGCCGGGCTTAGATCAATCTCGATTAGATTATCTTCCTCGACTTCGCTATTTCTCTTGCAATCCAATTCAATCTCTATCAACTCTTCTCTATCTTCGTCATCCCACTGAAAACACACATTCTCCGGCGAATCCCCGTCCGACGAACTGTCCGTATCCGTATCCGTTTCCGGGTAGTACATCGACAACGAAGCATACTTCTCAATAACCCTCAACTCTTCGTCTCTCTTCTCCTCCTCTGTATATTCCCCGTCTTCTTCTTCTTCTTCTCCTTCATACGCTTCGTATATCACCTCTAATGGCGCCCTCACATTCCACTCCACGAAGCATTCCCCATATAACCGTCTCGATTCCGGTTCTAGAACCGAATCCTTTTCACAACTTGAGTCCACACTGGATTCGTCGGCATTAAACATTCTCTCTTCCAAATTCGGTTCAAACACCGAATCCTTTTCACAATTGGAGTAGTCCACATTGGAATCAATCGGATCCAGGTCCGGATCCGAGTCAAGCACCGAATCATTCTCACACTTGGTGCTATGACCAAAATCAGGCGGAATTTGTAAAGATAAGATCTCGGATTCGGGTTTTTTGTTCTTCTTCTGTGAAATTCTCTGAGCTGCACCGAGTCTGAGCAGAGAAAGTAACAGAATAGAGGTTGAAATGATGAGTGGAGAAGCAGCAATAGTTGGAAAATATATGAAAATGATAGTGTAGAGAGTAACAATGGTGGAGAATAGAGGGTATTGGGATTCCATGGTATTGTGAAGTGGTTCAGTGAGAATGGCCTTTTTATTTAGGTTGAATTTGCATTCATTGAATATGGAGGGAGATGGAGGATTTGATTTAATTTTGTTTTTTACCTTATATCTTCCAGCATTTAATACGAAATTAAAGTGAATATGGGAAGAAGATCGACAAAAGAGAATGGGGTTTCCATTGGAGTGATTGAATGCAATGCACTCGAAACACCGAATGAAAAATTAAAAATAAAAATTGCAATGCACTCACTATAAATACGTTCTATGTAGTGCCGTATTTATATTTAAGGAAGATATAATGCAACGGATCGGATTCGTCTATTCTCATAATTCAGAATCGATACTAATTTGTCTTTACGGTCGTCAGACTTTAAGACTTTACTTCGGGGGTGTGTTTGGTAGGAGCATAAAAAAAAAAAATATTAAAATCAATGAGTTGTTTATTTTTTTATTTTTAGTATTTGGTAAATAAGTAAAATAAATAAATATTTCAAGAGCATTTATACGTAAGCTAGCAAAATATTATGAGTGTCAGGTGAGGAGTGACGGTTCGAGGTTGAAGGAGATAGAATGGTCAAGAGATGGCGGTTGGGGACGTTGAGTGGGCGGGGAGCAGATAATAAACTTTTAAGTTACTAACTTGTTTTCTCTATTTCCATTAGGAAAATCATTTTTTTTTTAATTTTTAAAGAATTTATTTTTCTAATAAAAAGTTAAAAATATATATATTTTGACCAACCAAACATGCACATCAGGGTTTTAAGTATATCTGGTGGCGCCACAAAAAATAATTATAGTCATCAATTTAATATATAATAAAATGATACAAATAAATATATTAAGAACTTATTATTTTGATGGACAATATGTTGTATTAAAATCACTTCATATAATGCAAGTTCATTATTTATTTATTACTACTATTCAAATGGAGTTTGTGGATCCGGTTTTCTAGTAATTGTACATGTGTGAGTCAAAGTCAAATATGGTGGATGTAGTTACAATGATAACCATTACATTTTGACAACACTAAGGACCCATTTGGCCATGCGATATGATATCATGATATAAAATTATGATATAATATTATGATATGGAATCATGAAATAAAATTGAAGTTTTATTTGGACATGCGATATGAAATTTTTGTGTTGTATATTTTCTCATAAACATAAAAATCTCATAAATTATAAAACTATTAAAATAGCCCCAATTGTTTATTCAATCTTATCAAATAAATAAAAATTTATAAAATCGAATAATAAATTATTACAAAGCTATTTGTTCTCCATTTAAGTAATTGTTTCATCTAACTTTAATTTGATAAAAAAAAATTGAACATAAATTATAGTGTACTAGTCTTTAATATAATCCTTCCACATAGTATGGACAATTTCCTCACGTTGAACTTGCATTTCTCGATCATGTGACCGAGAAAATGAACCAACATTGTTACTTTGAGCCATTTGTTGGTCAATATCATCCGCAACTATATTTTCATGCTCATAGACCATAAATATTTCATCACTTTAACAATCGGTTGGTGTGAGTTAAAGTGACTATATGTTGGTGAGAATAATAAATTTTATGTCGGTGAGAATAATAAATTTTAAAAAGTAATGATGTGATTATAAATTTTATTTACATATGAAATAAATGGTTAGTAGATATAAATATGGGGTTGTTTTAACAAAATATAAACTCGTGGATCAATTTTTGTATTAAAATATCTCAAATCATGATATGGAATTACCACATAATTCCATATCATGGTTTTTTGAGAATATGGAATCACATTTCATGATATGGAATCATGAGATGGAATCAGTATAAAATCACATGTCCAAACACTGATTCCATCTCACGATACCATATCGTGATATGATATCGCATGGCTAAACGCCTACTAAATCTAAACTAAGTATTACAGTAATATATATTTCATAATTTTTTAAGGTTCTATAAAAAAAAAATTAAGTCGAAAACATTAAGTTTGTTCATCCTGAGAGCACAAAGGTACGTGTAAGTGACTTAGAAAAGACCAATAAAGGTTGTATTAGGAATGAGATTTGTTCCACTCTTAATTAGGGATCTTTGTTTCAAGGTGTAGATAGAAAATCGTTTTAATTTAGTCAGGAATGAGATTTTTTTCCATTCTTAATTAGGGATCTTTGGTTCAAGGTGTTGATAGGAAACCGTTTTAATTTAGTCAGGACGTCAATGTGAGTTTCAATTGGTTTGAGAAGTCAAGAAAAAGAAAGTCACAAAAAAAGGGGAAAAAGAAGGAAGTAGCTTTGTGGGGATGGGGTTAGTGGGAAGTGTGGGTTTGATTTTCAAGAAAAGGAGTGAAGATTATGGATACTTTGTAAAGTGAGGGGCTGTCCTTGTGTCTCTGTCTGTGGGGAAGAGAGAGTTAGGCATGGAATACTAATATATAATAGTAAGAGTTAGGTGCCTTTCATCTTCATGTTAATTAAACTTTAATTGAGATGACAAATCCTTGTTTGGATATATATAGAGATTGATTACTTAATTCAATGTTTCATCATGCTTTTAGAAGCCTAAATTGTTTTTTGTTATACTATTATTACTTAAGTACTATACAAACATGCATGCAACTAATTAATCAATGGTTGATACAGTACATCCCCCTGTTCAATTTATTCTCATCTCCTTAAAATTATGGGAAATTAGAGTTGTTACTTTCTTGATTTCGACATCCAAAAAGCCAATGATAACTTTGTAAAAGGTATTCATTATACAATGTATAATGCTTATTACATTTTATGATGAGTAGGCAAGATGTCATCGTGAAAATCATAAGATATTATAGTTTGTATCCAAGTGGATTCACATGTATCTGAAATACATAACAAATTTTGTTCACCTCTCTTCCATCTTGCTCACCATTCTCGTATGTATTTGGGATCCTAGATACATGTGTATCTAGCTAGTGTGTATCTAATAGTGTGATTCGCATGGATATGAGATACATAATAAAATCTCGCTCGCCGCTCTCTCTATATCTTGCTCACCTCCCTTCTTATTTTAGTATATCTGGTAGCAAAAATACATGTATTTAAATGTATCTTTCTCAATACATAGTAGGAAACTCTTAATTAGTAAGATACGTAATGTTTTAAAAGTATAAATATAGTTTCTCCTTTTTAGTGTTTGATCAATAAGTAAGAAAAATATTATTATTCAAAGAGTATTTTATATGTAATCTAGCAAAACGCTACGGAGGTGAAATGGGATGACAAGTGGGGTTTGGGGGTGGCGATCATGGGGTTGAGCAGGTAGTAGGAAAGAGACGATGAAAATTTGAATGTCAATTACGGAACATATTTTCCTACTGTTATTAGGAAATATATTTCCTCATTTTTAAAGGATTTATTTTCCCGCAAAAATTTTTTTTTGGCAAACTAAACATTAAAAATTGGAAAATTGTTCAACTTTCGAAAAGGTATGTAACTTTTACTATCTAATTACTCATGCACTTGTGTAGTTGTGCTGATGAAAGATTAGGAAGAAGCAAACTAACAAATATTTGATGGAATGGGTAACATGTTGTGGCGAAGCCAAGATTTTTAATAAGGAGGTTCAAAATCTGAGAAGTAAACACATGAACTAGTGGAAGGGGATTCGACATCTATTATACATACCTAAAAAATAATTTTAACCGTATACAAATAGTAATATTTTCTGCCTAGGAAATTCGAATGAACCCCTAAGTATATGTTGCCTCCGCCCCTGATAACATGCACGCAAGTTTGTCCGTACACAATCACAATATAAAAACACCCACAACTATTTGATTTGTATTCAAAACAATTACTTCCTCTGTCCCATTTTATATGTCACCTTTTTACTTTACACTTGCATTAAGAATTGATGTAACTTTACCCTTCTACCCTTACTTAATTCTTTTGGAACTCAAGTTTTCAATCAAATGAATATGAATTAATTTATTTTGATTAATTAATTTAACCAATAAACATGAATCGTTTACTTAAATTTTCTAAGTTGGTCTAATGTATGTTTTCAATGCTAACAACTCACAAGAGTAAAAAAGAAACAATATGCTAATTTATGCATTAATTTTATGAAATGACAAGTATTATGGACCAACTATTATAAAAAGGGATGACATATAAAATGGAACATGAGTACTAATTAACTTGATGGTAATGATAGGAAATCAGAATATCTCTTTGTGGTCTTCACTCTTAATCCTAAAAAGGATTTCTATTAAAAGCCCGTCAAGATTTGGATTTGGAATAAATTACTTTCTCATTTTATTTTTAATTATAAAATATTAGTTAAAATTCTTATCGTTTGACTTTAAAAATAAAAATCATAACACTTAAAAGTAGACGGAGAGAGTGATTATTACCTTCCTAAAATGTCAATGAATATGGAAGGAATGGACAGTGGTTTTGATTATATGATACAGTAATAAAATTAATTCTTGAAATGCCCTTGTCAAATATATATCCAAATAACATATAGGTTTTTATATGATGTAGACTAATTTTCTTAATTAGTTGTGCATCTAAACTCAATCATTTACATTATATTATACAAATTTAGACGAAGAAAAGGTGCATGTAATATAGAGTAGTAGACATTTATCATTGTTATATCAAATACTAGTTGTCAATTTAAACCAGAGAATTAATTATTATTTTTCAACTTTGTCCTTAACATTAATTATTTTAGAATTAAAAGACACATGTATAGATAAAGATTAAAAAATTAATAACGATTATATTGGTCAAACAATACTCCTTATTAAATTTTTTCTTAAAAATTGTGTCAAATCTTATCATAACAACTAAAAAGGAACGAATAGAGTATTTTCTTTTTCCATATTTTATCCTTTGCATTAATTATTTGTTTTGAAATCACTTTTCAAGCACTAATACTAAAAATTAGGAATAATTAGTATGATAAAATAATCATTTCAATTATAATTATTTCTTAAAGAACATGTCAAAACTAACTGAAGAAATAATTGTTGTTGTAATGCACGTGGTTTTGCATAAACATAAATAGGTAAGGTGTCCCTAGAGAAAAGAAGACATCTTGTCAAAAGTCAACTCTACTAAACATTAGTAGTATGATGAATCATCGCTAATCCTTAAAGTTGACACTAATTTTCAGTTAAAAGATTTTAATTAAACTTTATTTATTTTAAACACTTTCTGTCATGCCTTACTGTGTCATTTTGATATATAGTCTATTGCTCTTAATTTTGGGTCTACCATGCACTACATAATTAATTGTACTAATATTGCTTCACTTCAATTATAAATTAGAATAATGCACATTTCCAGTTTGCAAGAAACAGTGAATTTCCAGTTATCCATTATAACTAATTTATTCTGTGTCATTATATATTCTCCCTCTTAAATATTACTCTAGCTGCTGTGCCTAACTGATCAATAACTAAACATCACAGTCCTATATTCTTCAAAGATTAAGAAAAAAATGTCAAATAAAAGATGTCATTTTAATGTAAAAGATATTTCTTCAATAATTCATAATAGCATTATAAAGACAAGACGAGATTAAAAAAACAGGTTAGATGTTATATGAAAGACACGTGGCATACTTCTTAGAGAGAATTCATGCTCTATACAAAAATAAAATAAGTAAAATTTTGGGGTTACCCATTTGTTATATTCCATAGTTGCTTATGGCAGACAAAAAGATCTCACTTTGTATATTTTTTAATAAATCAATGCGCCTAAAAGACACATTTTATCAACTTCAAAGAGAATTTTTTAAGTTAGTGAATATAAAATATTACGACTTTCACTACTTATTATATAGTCCTAAGGTTTTTTAAAATATATATATATATATATATATAAAGGCCAAGTGTCTTTTCATTGATACTAATATGTTTTTTTTTATAGTAAACAAATAAAAATGAACGAACGAAAATATAAGTTAAAGAAGCAAGTGGTACACGCAAATAATTTGGATTAGGAAGTCATGCAAAAAGCGTGTAACAAGCTGTATACCAATATCGAAACGACAAAGTTGGAATATATTTGTGGCCATGCACGTGATTTGCATAATAGGTAAGGGGAAAGAACGAATATATCTTTTTCGAAACCAAATTTTCAATAAATTAATCAGATAAATAAATTAAAATAAACAAAATAATTCTTCTTGACTTAATATTCTAAACTAGTACTAAATAAGTATTTTGGACCATTATTTATAGCAACTATGACAAGTGAAATTGAGCTGAAGAAGCATTGCTAATATGTTATGTCTAGAAAATTGCTTTTAATTTGGGGTCTACCTGTACTGGCACAACATTTTATATTGCTTTATTCTTTTGTTAATTTAAATATTGATTCACTTGGACGATACAGTGAATTTGTTGCTGTTTCCAGTTATCCACCTCTAACTGTCAACTTCAACCGAGGGCCGGCTCTTGCCTATGAATTTTTAGGCCAAGGCCTTAGGCTCCCTTTTTGGGGCCTCAAATTTCTATTAAAAAAAATTATGTTTAATTTTTTTATAAAAAAAATATGTATATATATATATATATATTCTTTTTAACTCCTTCTGCATTCTATTTCTTTAAATTTTTGATAGTTAGAGTAATATTCTGTCAAAAATATGAATTAATAGCTAAAAAGTGTTGAACAAAGTAAATTAGAAATATTCTTTGTAACTTTTCATATTAAATAGGGTATATCAAGTTATCAACTTTTTGAATCAGATTCTATGATTCTAACTCTTATCTTTATTTAAAATTTATCAGCTTATTACTTATAAAACTATATTATTGATTCATATAATAATTGTCTGAGTAAAATGATGTTTTTCAATGTTGAATTGATAAAATCTTGCTTAAAATAATAATTAAAAAAAGTATTTAAAAAAATCATTTATAAAATAGATATTAAGGAATAATTTACATCTGAAAATTTTAAAAAATAAATAAATACAGATACAATTTATTTAAATTTTAGGCCTCTAATTAAAATTTCGCTTTAGGCCTCGAATTATGTTGAGCCGCCCCTGCTTCTACCTATATGTAATTAAGTGTCAACATAACATTCACAATGTTTTACTACTATTAGTTTCTGGGCACGCGCCTTGCGCATGTGGTCCAATTAAATCAACCACAAAATTCTAAAAAAATTACATAAATATTAGTATTAAGAAACATTGAGTTATAAATTATATATTAAAGAAGAAGAGTAAATTCTTAAAGTGATATCTTAATCCTACTTGCCGAGCTCTCTAAAAGGAAAAAATATTTTTCCAAAAGAATCCTTGGTTTTCTTACTTTGATTTCTAATTTCGCTTTTAATTAGCAAGTTATTGGACCCTGTTTCTTTTGGTATAATGTACAATCTCTTCTTTACCTATTGATTTGGAAAAAATAACATTTTAAAATACCAATACTCAAGCAGAAAGAAGCCCAACCAACTAAAAATATCCTTGGTGTAATTATGTTTTTGTGTTGTGTATTTTTAATTTTTTTTTTGTAAATTTGATTAAGACCTATAAAAGGAGAATTATAATGTATAACTTTACCTAATAAGGCATATATATATATATATATAATGTGCATCAATTAAATATCGAATAAGAGATATATAATTTGATAAGGAATATGATATTTTTAAACGGTTGGAAGCTAAAGGTGAAGAAAAAAAATACATGACACATATTAAACTTGTAAATAAAAAGTTTAGAGAATTTGTACAGATTTAAAGGTAGATGAAAGGTTTTTCCAATTAAATTTAATAGACAATTAATTTTTATAAAATAAAATAAAATGATAAATATACTTTTAAAGGACATTTTAATAATTCAACTTTTGACTTAGACTTTTTCCACTTTTAATAGAATAGAATAGAATAGAATGATCTTGTTGACTTATATTACTAAAATCTAAAGAAAGTGAAGCTTAATTACTCCGTTCTCATAATTTTTTTACATGATTTTAAATTGAGGAATAGTTTTTAGTTGTAACAATTAAGGGTCGAAGAAATTTATAAAGAACAACAGAGAAGCGTAACGTACAGTCCCGCCATTTTTACGCATATTTTCACATTTACAAGCCAACTTTTAGAAATTACGCAACTTTCTTGGTTTTCATGTGTAATGCCCATGGATATGGCGCCTTGGAACATCCAAAAAAAATTCTGAAAATTTTTATGAGGACCTCCGTAATAATTTTGGAGAAATGTTACATACAGTCCCACCATTTTTTTCAGACATATATTGGCATTTACAAGCTAACTTTTAGGAATTAAGTGACTTTCTGAATTTTTAGCTCATGGATCTAGTGCATCGGAACACACAAAAGAAATATTTGAGAATCTTTATAAAGACCTCCGTAATAAGTTGGGGAAGCCATCCGTACAATCCCACTATTTTTTCAGGCATATTTTTGCATTTACAAGCGAACTTTAGGAATTCCACGATTTTCTATGTTTTTCGTGTGTATTAGACCATGAATATGGCCCTTCGGAGCACCAAAAAAAATTCTAAACAAACTTTATGAGTACCACCTTAATAAGTTGGGGAAGCATTACGTACTGTCCCGCCATTTTTTTAGAGCATATTTTTGCATTTACAATTTTTTATTTTTCGTATATATTAGCCCATATTTTTCCTCAGAGCACCCAAAAAAAATTCTAATTTTTTTAATGAGTACCACTGTAATGAGTTGGGAAAGCGTTACATACAGTCCCATCATTTTTTCAGTCATATTTTCGCATTGGCAAGCCAACGTTAAGGAATCATGCAACTTTCTTTGTTTTTCTTGTAGATTAGCCCATGGATCAGGCACTTCGGAGCACCAAAAAATAAATTTTAAAAAAACTTTATGAAGACATCCGTAATGAGTTGGGGAAGCGTTACGTATAACCCACAATTTTTTTCAGGCATATTTTCGCATTTACAAGCCAACTTTTAAGAATGACGGATCTTTCTTGATTTTTCATGTGTATAGCCTATACATATGGCGCCTTGGAGCACCTAAAAAAATATTCTCAAAATTTTTTATGAGGACTTATGTGATGAGGTGGGGAAGCATTACATATAGTCCCACCGTTTTTATTTAGGAAATTTTTTTGCATTCAGAAGCTAACTTTTAGAATTACGCGATTTTCTTGATTTTGTGTGTGTATTAGCCCATGGATCTGACGACTCAGAGCACCCAAAAAGTTTTTCTAAAAAAACTTTATAAGGACCTCTGTAATTAGTTATGGAAGTGTTACGTACAGTCCCCTAGTTTTTTCAAGCATATTTTTGCATTTACAGGTTAAATTGTAGAAATTATGCGACTTTCATGATTTTTCGTGTGTATTATACCATGAATCTGGCACTTCGAAATACCAAAAAAGTATTTGAAAAACTTTTTTAGGACTTTCATAATAAATTGGCTAAGCGTTACATATAGTCCCATTGTTTTTTTCAGTCATATTTTTACATTTAAAAGCCAACTTTTAGAAATTACATTACTTTCTTGATTTTTGGTGTGTATTAGCGAATGAATCTGACGCCTCGGAGCACCTTAAGTTTTTTTCTAAAAACACTTTATGAGGACCTCTGTAATCAATAGGGGAAGCATTACATACAGACTTACCATTTTTATCAGGCATATTTTTACATTTACAAGCCAACTTTTTGAAATAATGCGATTTTCTAGGTTTTTCGTGTGTATTACCCCATGTATTTGGCAACGCGTAACACCAAAATAAATTTCTTAAAAAATATTATGAGGAACTCCGTAATAAGTTGGGGAAGCGTTACGTACAATCTCATCATTTTTCGATCATATTTTCTCATTTACAAGACTATTTTTAGGAATTACGCAAATTTTTTTGTTTTTCTTGTGTATTAGCTCATAGATTTAGCATCTCATAGCATCCAAAAAACTTTTCAAAAAAAACATTATAAAGACCTCCATAATAAGTTGGGATTTGTTACATACAATTTCATCATTTTTCAAGTGTATTTTCGCATTTACAAGCCAAATTTACAAAATTACGAGACTTTTTTAGTATTTTGTGTGTATCCCATGAATATGACGCCTCGGAGCACCCAAAATTATTTTCTAATAAAACTTAATGAAGAAATGTGTAATGAGTTAGAGAAGTGTTACATGCATACCAACCTTTTTTATTCAGGGATATTTCCGCATTTAAAAGCCTACTTTTAGAATTACGCGACTTTATTTGTTTTTCATGGGTAATTTCCCATGGATCCAGGCCTTAGAGCACCCAAATTCTTTTCCAAAAAACTTTAAGAGGACCTCCGTAATATATTGGGGAAGCGTTACATAGAGTTTCACCGTTTTTCAAGCATATTTTTGCATTTCGAGCAAACTTTTAGAAATTACGCGATTACTTGATTTTTTGTGTGTATTAACTCATGGATCTAGCGACTCGATGCACCCAAAAAGAAATTGAAAAAACTTTATAAGAACCTTTGTAATGAGTTCCGGAAGTGTTATGTACATTCTCACTATTTTTTTACAGGACTATTTTTGCATTTACCAGCTAATTTTTAAAAATTACACGACTTTCTTGTTTTTTCGTGTGTATTACCCCATGGATCTAGCACCTCAAATAATCCAAAATACTTTTTTTTTAAAACTGTATAAGGACCTAGCAGTGAGTTCGGGATGCGTTAGGTATTGTCGCACCATTTTTTTAGAGAAATTTTCGCATTTACAAGTCAACTTTTTAGAAATTACACGATTTTCTTTGTTTTTCTTGTGTATTATTCCATAGATCTGGCGCCTCGAAGCACCGAAAAAAACTTTTGAAAAAATTTATGAGGACCTCTGTAATGAGTTGGGGAAGTGTTACATATAGTCCAACTATTTTTTCAAGCATATTTTTACATTTACGAACCAACTTTTAGAACTTATGCAACTTTCTTTATTTTTATGTGTACTAGTCTATGAATCTAGCTTTTCAAAACATCCAAAAAAAGAATCTAAAAAGCTTTCTGAGGACCTCCGTTATCTGTTGAGAAAACGTTATGTACAGTGCCACGATTGTTTAGGCATATTTCTGCATTTACAAGCAACCCTTTAGTAATTCGATTTCTTGGTTTTTCGTGTGTATTAACCCATGGATCTGGAACCTCAGAGCACCCGGAAATTTTCTCTAAAAAAACTTTTTTAGGACCTCTGTAATGAGTTGGGAAAGCGTTACGTAAAGTCTCAAATTTTTTTTCAAACATATTTTTGCATTTACAAGCGAACTTTTAGAAATTACGCGACTTTCTTGATTTTTCTTATGTATTAGCCCATAGATCTGGCACCTCAGAGCACCCAATTTTTTTTTAGAAAAAACTTTATAAGGAACTCTGTAATGAGTTAGGGAAACATTACGAACAATCCCACCATTTTTTTCAAACATATTTTCGCATTTACAACCCTACATTTAGGAATTACGCAACTTTCAATGTTTTTCATATGTATTATCACATGGATCTGGTGTTTCAGAGTACCCTTAGTTTTTCCTAAATTTTTTTTATGAGGACCACATTTTTTCAAGCATATTTTCACATTTACAAATCAATTTTTAGAAAATACGTGATCTTCTAAATTTTTTATTTGTATTAGTCTATGGATCAGGCGTCTCGGAGCACCAAAAGAAAATTTCTGAAAAATGTTTATAAGGAACTCCTTTAGGAGTTGGGGAATAGTTACGTATAGTTTCACAATTTTTCTAGCATATTTTCGCATTTTCAAGCCAACTTTTAGGAATTATGTGATTTTCTTTATTTTTGTGTGTATTAACTCAGGAATCTGGCACCTCGGAGCAACTGAAAAAACTTTATGAGGCTCTCTGTAACGAGTTAGGGAAGCGTAACATAGAGACCCACTATTTTTGAGGCATATTTTTCCATTTACAAGCACACTTTTAGGAAATACGCGATTTTTTAATTATTTTTTTCGAGTGTTAATTATCCCATGGATGCCTCAGAGGACCCACAAAAAAATTATGAAAAAATTCATGAGTACCTCCGTAATTAGTTGGGGAAGCGTTAGGTACAGTCTCACCGTTTTTCAGGCATAGTTTCACATTTAAAAGCCAACTTTTAGAAATTATGCGACTTTCTTGTTTTCCGTATGTAATTAGCCTATGGTTATGGCGCCTCCGAGCACCAAAAAGAATTTTCTATAAAACATTATGAGTAACTCCGTAATCAGTTGGAGAAGCGTTACGTACAAGTCCATTATATTTTTTACATATTTTTGCATTTACAAGCCAACTTTTAGTAATTACGCAACTTTTTTGTTTTTTCGTGTATTAATGCTTAAGGATCTGGCGCTTCAGAATACACAAAAAAGAATTTTGAAAAAACTTTATGAAGAGCTCTGTAATGAGTGGTGGAAGCGTATTGTCTCACCATTTTTTTGAAGCATATTTTCGCATTTATAAGCTAACTTTTAAGAATTACGCAACTTTCTTGATTTTTTTGTGTAGCCCGTGAATCTAGCGCCTCAAAGCACCAATAAACAATTTCTAATAAACTTTATGAAGAGCCCCGTAATGGGTTGGGGAAGCGTTACAACATATCTACTCTCTTTTTTCAGGTACATTTTGCATTTACACGCCAGTTTTAAAAATTACGCGACTTTCTTGATTTTTCATGCGTATTAGTCCATGGATCTGGCGTCTTTGGGGTACCCAAAAAAAAAATCTCAAAATTTTATGAGGTAATTAGTTGGGGAACCTTTAATTCCTACCGTTTTTCAGGCATATTTTTGCATGTTCAAGCCAATTTTTTGGAATTATCCGACTTTCTTGATTTTCGTGTGCATTTGCCCATAGATCTGGCGCTTAAGGAAATTTCTAAAAAAAATTATGAGAACCTCTGTAATTAGTTAAGAAATCGTTACGTACAATCCCGTCATTTTTAGGTATATTTTCGTATAGTCTCACAGTTTTTCAGGCATATTTTCACATTTACAAGCCAATTTTTAAAAATTACACGACTTTCGTTGGAGCATCAAAAAAATATTCTAAGAAATTTTATTAGGATCTCCATAATGAGTTGGAAAAGCGCTACATACAGTCCTATTGTATTTTTTTCAGGCATATTTTCTTGATTTTTCTGTATATTATCTCATGAATCAACCGTCTCGAAGCACAAATGGTTTCATTCCTCTGTTGATCTACCTGCTAGTTAAAAACTCTTCCCATTTGGAACTTAAAGAAAAAAATTATGGTCGATGAGGGATAGTTATAATGTGAGAGACAAAATTTGTTTGAGACTCTTCTTAGAATTTGTCAAGAATTTAGTTATTCGTGTAATGAAATTAAAAATAAAATTATAGTAATAACTATCAAATGTTAAAAAAGCATTAATTAGGTAGGCTAAATTTTACATTTTTAAAAATAAATATTTAAAAACAAAAAGAAACACCAAAATTTTAAACAATAGTAAACACCCAGTAAGACATCAAGAGAAAAAAGGAATACTCATAAACAAGTTCATTTATTATCTGCCCTTGGAGTTCTGCTCCGGCTCAGGCTACGACTCTTGAAGGACTGCCCTTGTATTCTCTTACCTAATATAACGAAAATTCTTGCTAATACTTACTCAAGTACACACGTTTCACTGAATAATTGTATCGTAAATATCCATTACTCCCTCTGTTTCAATTTGTTTCTCTTCTTATTTGACTTAGCATGAAGTTTAAGACAATACATAAGACTTTTGAATCATGCGGCTTAATGTACCAAAATGTCCTTTAATTTGTGGCCTTGAACATGCCACGTGGGATGTTTAAATTAAAGAGTTCCAAATTAGAAAAGAGACATTCTTTTTTAACCACCATCAAGGGAGTAGTTACAGATTTAAACATTCATGAGTAATGAAACTTGCAAAACACAAGAATTACTTGCAGAGGATATTAATAAAAAACGACAAATAACCATTACTTCCAATGGTTAATGAACCAAGGAACTCAAAAGTTCAGGAAACTCAACGATGCGATAGGGTCGAACTCCTCAATACAAAGAAGATAGCAATATGAAGTTTAAAACCCATTAGATAATGAGGCAGATAAGAAACTTAAAGCATACTTCATGTCTTCATAATTTGTGTAGTCCACCAAGCCAAAGGTTCCAGATATGGACAAGAAAAAAATCATGATACTAGAATGGAGCATTACACTTTTTTAGAATTGGTAACATTGTATTCTTCAGCATTAAGGATATGCTAGAGACCTTTTGAAAATCAGAGAATAATAAAAAGAGATACAAAAAGGATCCTAAAAATTCTAAAAGTTGATCTGAATCCTCTCTAATCCTATCTCTTTACACCAAAAATATAGACATACAATGCAATTCCATTGAACTTTTTTTTTTTTTGACAAAGGTAACAGGTTATTCCATTTAACTTTGTAAATGGAATTGGATGTATCTTCGAAATTCCTACTATTCCTCTCTTTCACAT
>JAJOOS010004960.1:0-23894 GCA_029582725.1 Solanum chiquidenum
GAGAAAGAGAGCATTGAAACTTCAAATTTGATATAGTTACGAGATTTTAGGAAGAAAACAAATTGTGAGTGGAGAGAGGGAAAATAAATTGTGATTTGTACAAAAAAATATACAAATTATGTGAGTATGTCTTTAATTCCCGATACAAATTACTTTAGTGTGTTCTGAATTTGATAACAAATTTCATTAATTATAGCTTGCAGTTCATAATTATGTAAAATTATAGTTAAGTTAAATTTAATAATACACTAATAATGTTTGTCAATTTATGTAATTTTTCTTAAAATATAAATACCTAAAATATAAGAGATAAAATTTAAACATTAATCTATTTGAGGAATAATTCACGCAAAAACTTGCACAAATTATGATTGAAAATGGGTCCACTAAATGAAGACGTACGGCTTCACAAAATGAGCACTGCATTTACTAGTTATATATATATATATATATATATACTAATTTTTTTTGTGTCAAGTCAAGTGATATCACAGAAATTAAAATATTAATAATAATAATAATATAATAAAATTATCATTTTATTTATTGTTTTTAAAAAATTGCACTAATGAAACACTGAACGGAGAAAATATTTAAAAATAATAATAATCAGTCTTTTGGTTTTTCCAAACTGTTTTATTTTCTGGTCTAAAATAATACAATACTTATATTGGAGCAGAAAGAGTAATATAATAAAAATAATACTCTAATATTTCATATTTGTAAAACGTTAAATTACGCTAATATAGTAAAAAAATTAACATTGTTTATAGATATATTTTACTATTATTAGTATTACAAACTAAAAAAGACAAAAAAAGATGCCTAACGTAACTTGCAGCCCCGAAATTTCCGATCACACACATTAAAAACATCACCCTTTCTGACAAAATCAGTTATATATGTAATAATCAATTCTCATCATTACCCTTTTCGCTAATACTTCTCCGTCTCATATTAATTGTCATATTATTAAAAATAATTATTCTAAATTAATATTTATAAATTACAATTTAAAATTTTAAAGTTAGAGTGATTGGGAGGTGGATCTCTCGTGTGGAAATTATGAGATTGAAATGAACTTGTCGCATAGGATTTAATTAGTGTAATTTATAATTTTTGTGATTTATGAATTATGCACAATAAAGTGCTCACCCAAAGGGCAGAAGCGAGGGGTTACACGTAGGATAGAAATTATTGGTTTTCTTGAGATTTCAAAAAATAAAGTGTGTAATTTTCTTGTAACAGATTAAATAGAAAAGTGTTTATATAATAAAATGAAGGGAGTAAAATATTATTTTTCAAGATCTAATATTAAATACTATTTCATTCGTTCATTTTTACTTGTTACTTTGACTTGACACATCTATTAAGAAAATAATTATTGATATAAGTATCCTACCACACTATTAATATTGGGTTCATGAAAAATGATATGAAGAATAATATTAAATGCTAAGGGTAAAATATGAAATTCTTCTTATAAACGAATAAAGAATATAAACGAATAGAAAATGAGAATGATTTCTTAAAAGTTCGTAAAAAGAAAAAGTGGATAACTAATATAGAACGGAACGAAGGAGTGCTACTAATTCCCCAATATTACACACACAAAAAAGGCAAGGGTAGTGTGCGATTTTCTTTCTCTCAAAACCCTCCAATGAATTTCTAGTGAGAGAAAGAGAAAGAGAAAGAGGAAGAGGAAAACTCCGATTACATAAACACTGCAGCCTTGTTGGCTACATATCGGAGCAATGAAAGTGTCTAATGGAAACTGTAGTTGTACAGTGGAAAGAGACGATAGTAATACTACTACAACCAGTAGTGTCAACGATAGTAATACTACGACTGGTACTGTCAGTATTAGTGGTGATGACGGCGCCGGAGAAGAGGGTGGAAGGGTGGTGGCAGTGGTGGGAGTGAAGTTAGATTCCAGAAGTAAAGAGTTGCTTACTTGGGCTTTGGTTAAGGTTGCTCAGACTGGAGATCATGTAGTGGCTGTACATGTTATCGATCCAAATTCTGGTAAAATTATGCCAGAAGTTGAACAGTTTTTGTGTTTTTTTTTGCTGTTTGTGTTAATGGGTGTTCTTCATCGTTGCCATTCTTTTATTTGGTTCGGGGTTTTCTTCCATATTTCCTGTTTATGTTTTGGGTATTGTGTATACACTCAGTGGAAGGGTTTTTGATGGGTTTAATAGTTTGGAAATTGCTGAGTTTTTTTCACAATTTTCTGCGGATAACCATACTGTTATTTGTGTAATGGGTATTAGGAGTATGTATTTCTGTCTTATTTTAGTCGTTGATTTGATGAGTAATAGTTATGGTAATTTCTGTTCTTCGATTTTGCTTTCGCAATTTGTTTCACTTTTCTCTGTTAATTTTTGGTTTTCTGCTCTGGGTATTATGCAGTTGTCTCATTTTCACACACAACGGCCCAATTGATGATGTGATAGTTGACAATTTTGTGTGTAATTTCTTCACTGTTTGTTTTCTTCTAGTGTTTGGATTATTTATACATTTTCTGGGTTTCATTACTGATGAATAATGTGCAAAGTCGAGGAATTTTTCGGATCTATGATGTGTGAACTAGACTTTATGTAGGAAGACTTTCTCATTTAACTCGCAGTGGTTGATTTCATGGTGTTCCCTTTCTCATTGTTTTTGTTCAGTTTTAATGTGCTCTCATTTGTTTTAATTTTGATCTTGTTGAAGATAAATCAGAACCTCTTTCACTGGTGAAGTCATTTGACTTGATGCTGGCTGCTTACGAGGGCTTCTGCAATTTAAAGCAGGTTTATTCACAAAACTCCTTCTCTTTGGGTGGCTTTATTGAGTTTACTATCTGTAGAGCAGAACAGGAAATAGGATAAAAAGGAAATAAGCAAAAATCCCTGCCAGCCAGATATCCGAAGAACTGAAACCGTTGTTGCTTTGAGGGCCTGAATGATCTTTTTTCTTGTTCAAGAGACGTACTTAGTCCTTGGTTCTGCATCAGGATTTTGATTTCTCAAATGATTGTTTGATTTCCTTGCACCAAAATTGTGTAGGAGAATTTTAGCAGTCCTTTTATTAATTTCTGTATCACTTATTCTGTATGCGAGTATTTGGATTTTGGAGGTGAATTCATAATTAATTGAGGACTGGGATTTCTAATTCACAATTTTCGTGGTATGTTTAGTGGATCACTTCTTTCTTGTGGAATTTCTTAAATATAGATCCAAATTTGTTTAGTTACAGTAAACTAGATTTGGGATTTGCATATTTCCTTTTTCTGTTTGTCTGCTGCCTAGTTAGAGGAGCCAAGTCCATTTTTTTAAAATCTGGATTTGGGTGAACTTTGTTTAGGTGCATTTGAAGCTTAAAGTCTGTCGAGGATCACCAGTTCGTAAAGTTCTTGCTCGCGAGGCGAAATTGGAAAGTGCTATAAATTTGATTATTGGGACTTCAGGCAGTCATCATGCCATTCGGTCATCAGTGTCACTTGCAAAATACTGTGCTAGGAAACTGACAAAGAGCATCTCTGTTATTGCTGTTGACAATGGCAAGATTGTTTATCAAAGGGAAGCTAGTGCTTTGGATGGAGATGAATCTAGTGACTCAGATGTGCCCAAATCAAGATTCAAGAGGAGGAAGACACTGAACAAAAGTCCTCTGAGCTTAATGCCTAAGAAAGTTGTGGAAGAAAATTCTTGTACAACAGAGAACAATTACATGGCTTTGGTGCCTGTTAAGCCTATTGAAGTCCGGGAGTCAAAGTCTCGCTGGACACTGCTTCGACGAGTTTTTCTTCAGAACTTAGTGGCACCTGATAAATTTCCCGCGAAAAGGTCCTCTGTGATGCATTGGGTTTGGAAACGACCAAGTCGGCAATCTTTTGCAGCTATTTACCCTGATCATAAACAGAGTGTATCTGACAAGGATGAGCCTCATCGTACAAACTTGGATGAAGAGAAGGGGGCAATTATTCCTGTTGGAAGTGATGCTAATCCAATTTCAAATGAATGCTTTATTATCCTTCCTGAGGAACTGGAGGGTCTTTCTGAAAGGTACTCATCAATGTGTAGATTGTTCAATTACCAGGAGCTTTGTTCAGCAACATCTGATTTCCTGCCAGGTAAGTCCCCACCTTCTGAACTTTGCAATTATTAGCATAACTAATTCACTTTTCACTAAACGTATCTATATTTGTAGAGAATTTGATTGGAAAAGGAGGCAGCAGTAAGGTTTACAAAGGGTGCCTTCCAGATGGCAAGCAACTGGCTGTGAAAATATTGAAGCCATCAGAAGCTGTGGCACAGCAATTCCGTTCAGAGATAGAGATACTCACAACTCTGCATCACAAGCACATTATATCACTGATTGGGTTTTGTTTAGAGGAGAACAACCTTTTACTGGTTTATGATCTGTTATCCAGAGGAAGCTTAGAAGAGAATCTCCATGGTACCATAACTAGATATTTGCTGCTTGTTTTTGGAGGCTTAAGCTATTTTTCCTGATTCGCTGTACTGACAACAATGTAAACTGCCAGGTTCCAAAAAGGATGAAAATTCATTTAGCTGGGTAGATAGATACAAGGTTGCTTTGGGTGTTGCTGAGGCACTGGACCACCTACACAATGCAGCTGATGGGCCCATAATCCACAGGGATGTGAAATCTTCAAACATTCTCCTGTCCGATGATTCTGAGCCACAGGTTGTTTATTCTTCTTCCTTAAAGTTGCGTCTTTCTGTGAATAACTAGTATTAACTGCTGTTTTGCATCCAGCTTTCAGATTTTGGACTTGCAACACTGGCCTCAAGCTGTTCAAATCATTTAGGTAGCATTGATGTTGCTGGAACATTTGGGTAACTTATTTTTTCATTTTGAGTTCAAATAAAATTTGTCTACATCACTTCATCAACAAAAAAAAAACCTTCGTCAGTTCATAACTGATATTATATTGCAGCTACTTGGCTCCTGAGTACTTTATGCATGGAAAGATAACTGAAAAGATTGATGTGTATGCATTTGGTGTTGTTCTCCTTGAGCTTTTGTCTGGTAAAAAGCCTATTGATAATGGCAATGGGAAAGGTCAAGAAAGCTTAGTCATGTGGGTAAGTTGTCGTGTTTACAAATTGTGAGTAAAATATCTTTTTTTCTTCCTACTGCATTTTAGATTGAGCCTTTCAAATTGTTGATAACGATTTTCAGGCGAAACAAGTTCTGAAGGGTGGGAACACGAAGGAGTTGCTAGATCCGAGCTTGATTGACACTTGTGATCATGATCAATTTGAGAGAATGGTCTCGGCGGCATCACTGTGCATCAGACGAGCTCCTGGAATTAGACCTCAAATTGACATCGTGAGTGAACTTTGTCAGCCACTCAAGTTGAGGTTATTTTGTACTAAATATGTTGCCACCTTGCATTTATAATATTTAATGGTATTAAATTTTATTTTTAAAAATAGGTGGTAAAACTCCTCCAAGGTGAGGCTGAAACAATGAAGTGGGCGATGGAAGAAGGCAAAGCTTCAGAAGAAGTAGATGCTGTCGATGGTGAACAACCTCCCTCAAACATACAATCCTTTATTAATCTCGCATTGCTGAATTTGGAGGATGAGTCCTCACTTTCATGTACCAGCACGGGACCAACCATTTCTGTGGAGGATTATTTGCAAGGGAGATTTAGTCGCTCTTCAAGTTTTGACTAACCATTCCTATGATAGATGTCTATGGCTATATATCAAGTAACCCTTTTTCTGTAAATACCGAGCTTTCCTTGTTGATTGATTGCCCCCATCACTGGGTCCTGGTATGAGAGGTTTACAGCCATTGACCTCCTTTGCCTAGCCTGGGATGATTTTTTCTTCAACTATCTCCTTTTTCCACAGCTTCTTTTTGGGGTGTAGTAACAAATGCTGCCAAGAGTATGAGCAAATGATTAGTAGATTGTCACAGGTGAGTTATTGTAAATCAAATCCAAAGTTGAGTTGTAATTAAACATCTGAGTTCATATGTAGTTGTAAGAAAATAACTTTAGTTGTCAATAGAGAGGTTTAACCATTTCTGGAAATTCTACTCTTTGACCTGTTATTGCAACTTTAATTTTAGTTTGCAGAGAAGTGTTTGTTACTCTTTCTAATATTACATCTCGTCTGTTTTTTTTTTTCCGCGAGTCGCAGCTTATATTTTAAGTATTTTATATGATCTACAAGTTTAGAAACTATTGATCATTTTTCGCCATATACATATTCACCAGTTTCCATATTCTTATTTTTTTGCACTTCTGGATTTTTGAATGGAGGGTCTTTCGGAAACATATCTACTTTCACAAGATAATGATGAGGTTTACGTTCATTCTATCTCTTCTCAGACTTCACTTGTGGAATTCCATTGAGTATGATGTTGTTGTACTTCTAGAGTTAGGTAATTGCAGATATATCTGAAAGACTGAATATTATAAAGAG
The DNA here is from genome assembly GCA_029582725.1 of Solanum chiquidenum. Classification (NCBI taxonomy): domain Eukaryota; kingdom Viridiplantae; phylum Streptophyta; class Magnoliopsida; order Solanales; family Solanaceae; genus Solanum; species Solanum chiquidenum. The sequence goes on from JAJOOS010004960.1 coordinate 6,450, forward strand.
AAATCTGTGGTTTACAAAGTACTTCCGGTTTCTGTTCACTTTTGCTTGTCTACTTTATAGAAATATTTTTTTTACTATTTAATACTTATCTATTTTATTTTTGTTATTAAGTTTCACCATCTGAATGACATTGTAATAATTATGGGTGATTTGTGAAAATACCAACTACGTTTAAAGTGTTGTTACTATTTGTAATTGTATTTTTTATTTTTAAAAAATCATTTCCTGTAGAAATTTAGTTTTTCTTTCTCCATGTTACTGCATATTGCAAATTAAAAAACAAAAAAAAGGTTTAACTCAACTGGGGAGACAAGAATCCACAATGTGTTTAAAGACCAAAAAGGTTAAATGGACTGACTAAAAATATCTCCAATTAATTACAGATAAGTGTTTACCCAAAAAGTAAACAAGAAGGATTTTTCTTGCAACAGAAAATGCTCCCACTTTGAAGTGTCAAAAGTGTTGATATGGAAATAGAGCAATATTTACACATTTACAGCCCTGTCGAATTGTTCAGATATGTCATCATCTAAGTCAATAATTTCATCCTTGTTATTCTTTTCCATTCCAATAATCTCCAGCTCCTTGTACAGATTAGCAATTCGCCTTTCTAAGTTCTGCCCTTTATCAGATAACTTGGAAATCATTTCCTGGAAAAAAGTTAAAAAGATTAACTGATACTATACCATCATATACCAAGTAGTTATTATAAGCTTCATGATATACCTTATTCGCAAGTAATGCATAACACCGCCTGAGGTCATCCTGGATTTGAGATTCTGTACGATCAACTCTAGTAGGTACAGACTTTCTCTGTAATTTCACGTCTGTTGGCTTAAAAGCATACTGACTCCTGGAAGAACAGAGGAACTAAATCAAAAGATAATAGATAGAGTTGCAGTTAATAATTGAGGTTTATATGAGTCATACGCATCAACAGCACGTTCAACTGATGAGTGTGATGATGAGTTCCCAATGTATGTCATCCTCTCTCGTGCACTACACATACAGGTAGAAAACAAAAACTCTTAGAAGGTGATGGTAACAACACAATACAGATGAAAAAACATAGCTACTTTCAGAGTGCACACTAAGAATGGTCCAAAGATCAGCCAGGGCATAGTGACAATCTTTTAGTTGGGAAAGAAAGGGAAAAAGATGATGTGGTAGCACACTAGCAAGGGACACTATTAATGAGCTCAAGTCACTGATCTTCAACATCCTGAACAATAAGGCAACGCTTGCACATGCTTAATAGAATAAACTCATACATTCCTGTAGCTTTAAGCAAGTGAAGCAAGCAAATAATACAATATATAGGATGTAAGTTCACAGTAACTACGTAATACTATGTTAATCCCAACGCATTGCACAAGCCAACAGGAAAATAACAAATCATATAATTAGTTTCTTCTTTTCGACTTGGTAAAATGATTAATTTGAAACATTCAGTATCATATTTATTACTATTAATTTAGCAATTATACTATTGCAAGAGTAATTTTTTTTTTGGTCTAAGCAGAATCAGTAAAAAGAAGCAAGAGTCACCAAGAATAAGAAAAAGACGGGGAAAGCAAATCAGGAAAGCATAGAAAAGCAAGTAGAAAAACTAGAGTTATTGCAAATTAGAACTATAAAGACAGATGATCATTTCTTGCTAGGATTGCTTTGTTACTAACAATATGAAGCATGGAGTTATAATAGAATTGTTTCTAAGTTTCACTTGAAATCCTAGCAAGTTTCAAGTTAAAGTCTCCAATTGCCGGACAAGTGCAATGTGTTGAGTTAATAACCCATTAAAACTGATCTTAAGAAGATACAGAAATATTAGTTGCTATGGTTTTGTGGGTCCTTGTGTGCTTCAACTACACAGTTGTTCCCTCCTTAAAACGATTGTTCCTACTTCCCCATAATACTTAAAGATTTACTATAATCTTATCTCTTCTTTCATGTCCTTGTATTAGGATCATATGTAGTGGGGCATGAAGCTAAGTAGGATTATACATTTCATGTGGGGGCAATGAAGCTGAGTAAGATAATTGATGAATAAAAAAGCTAGTTCAACTCCTCCAGTAGTATATTGCTAATCTGAGTAGGATGAAAAGATTATGAAATAGTATCATCCGCACAATAGTGTCTAACGCTTTGGCATGATCCAGAATAAAAAAATCAATTGACCTACATTTTCACTTCATCCTCATCTTGGACAGCTGCCACAGGCGCTGTCTTTGAGAAAAGCAGACTATGGCTGCTAACTCCAGCTATACCCAGAGTCTCCAAAAACTTTACATGGGCCTTTAAAGTTTCTTCCCTGCAGCAAAATGAGTACCATTGTAAAAACTAGTCGACAACAAAAGCACAACTTGGCTTATGGAAATAATCATAAATTATTGCTGATTTTAAGGGGCACAAGCCCTGAGATACAATCTGAAATCATGTCAAAGCTTGACAGGAGAACAATCACTCAAAATTACATGAGATATAAACACATTACATTTTGTGCTCATGATCATGCTCTTCATTCAACTGTTTTTGAGTATTTGATATGTCAAAACCACCATCTTTGGGAAGGCTGAAAAGTTCCCTAAGATCCTGAAAAGTTGATAACACAAGCGAATAAGCACTGTTCATATTGGCAGCTAGATATACCAAATATTACTTTTAGAATATCCACCTAACCGTGCATATACCTGTTGACTGAAATAACGGATTTGTTCTTTGTGCTCGGTTGCTGTTTTGAACAATCCCCCTTTGTATACCTGAACCATAAGTATTAGATAGAGCGCATTATAGGGAAGATAAAATAACAATACAATTGACCTCTGCCAAAGGATGTGACCTCACACATTAATAGAAGTATTGAAGTTTCTTAAAAGCAGGTCAGATCCTCAACTCTAGGAATTCTACGTTTACCACACTAATTTCGAATTGCCTTTCTCTTGGTCTTAGAATTAACTTGAATACAAGTCAAGAGAATGATTAAAATTGAAAGTTCAAAATGAGTTTAGATTCACAATAAATCGAGATTCATTGATACGTAGGGAATATTATTCAAAATACTTAATAAGATATTCTATACTTAATTTTTAGAAGATTAGTGATCTGTACTATTGAAATAAAAAGTAATTACTTATTTTATGCATAGACTAAAGGTTGTATAAACGCAAGCGCATCTTTAGTGAACAACCAATTTCAATAAGAATTTCTCTTTTCATCTCTCATTTTACACAAATAACAAAGAGCATCTTTGATTTTAGAATTCTTCATGACACAAGGACCATGCAGTTAGCTATGAGACTACAATGTTAGCCGCCTAAACTCCATCATTAGTTCAGTAGCATCAGATAATGATTACCAGACTTCTCAAGATAGCCACCCACACATAACAGTTGATGTATTAAACATTTAGGGTGACAACTATTGAAGTTCACTCATTCATCATTAACCAATTGTATATTTACCACAACTCATTCAAGTGTAAATACAAATATATACCTGTTTCCTATAAATCTTCTCTTCAACTGTGCCACAAGTCATCAATCTATAAACAACAACATCCTTCGTCTGCCCAATTCTGTAGGCGCGGTCAACACTTTGATTATCTGTGCTGCAAGTTTGAAAGTAAATGGCTATAATCTAATCCCTAAAAAAAGTTAAGAGTATGGGAAAAACAGAAAGAAGAAGAAGCACTTTACAATGAACATTTAGATCTCATCAATGTGGACAAATGAGATTCCTATTGGTAAGTGCTCATTTGATTGTGACTGCATCCTCACCTTACAAGATAAATACAATCCTGAATGTGTAGGAGTGGGATTGTAGCCCTACACTTCGGAATTTGTTTTTAGAAACTACTATTCTTCTTCCTGCTTGTCCCATTGTATCACCAATCATGAGAAAACTTCAAGTAACTTCAATTATAAAAAAACTGTGATTTACAATTTAAATAGATTCTAAGAACCTGTTTGCATAGGCTTATTTTAAGCCAAAATGGCTTTTGAGCACTTTTTTAGTGTTTGGGTAAAAATTTAGAAAGTGCTTATAAGCACTTGATTTTAAGCTAAAATAAGCCAAAAGCCATAAGTTAGGATTTCTAACTTACAGATTTTGACTTATAATTCAAAAGGTAAAAGCCAATCCAAACAGGCTCTAAATGTGAAATTTATTTTTAAAAAGTAAATAAAAAATCTATGTCCAAATTGAGATCCAAAATTGAATTGTTTGACCCTCTACTCCAAATCCCGTCATTCTTTACTAGGAGTATTACTTCTTCTAGTACCATTAACACAATATAAAAGTCAAATTATAATCTTAGATTCAATTCCCGGACAAACATATTTATCTAAGAGGGCATGGAGGCAGTAACACACTTTGACATGAAACTCAAGTATGAACATTTTCTAAAGAAAACACAGATGAAAAGAAGTGCAACCAATTCACAATCAAAATACAACAATAAAAACAAATAGTATCTATAAAATAGATAGCATACAGTCAAACTATCAGAACTCGTACAAATCATAGAAGGCACTAGGAACATTGTCACAAAGAGGTTTTGTTATCTGCATGTAGCCATTTAGTAATGTCTGATAAGTACAATCCAAACTTTTCATTGAAGCAAGAGATTGCAATTCCTGGCTTATGATCTTACTAAAAAAGAAGGCACAGAGTGACCTTACTCTTCAACTAAAACAATACTTGACATCTATGCAATGCATTATTTTCCCTTCATTAAGAATAAATATAAAAAACCCAACCAAAATAGATTATGGCATTATAAACAATTTAGATATTAAAATGACATTCTTAATGGCGTCGTTTTTCATGAAGATGGTTTTGGTACTGAACTACTGATATAAGTTTTGAGGATCTAAAGAAAGTGGACCAGAAATTGGCAGAAGTTTGAAGACAGAGCATTACTTGCATAAGAGAAATATCAAGTTTAAACAAAATTATTGGACATCATCAAATGGGAAGTGGAAGACTGAAAATTCTCTGGGTAGTCTAAAACATTAATGTTATCCAACTACAAGATAATTAGACACATGTCAGTCATCAGGTAACTCTAAGAAGATATTACAAAGTCATTCCAAGAATACCTTGGATTCCATGCTGGATCAACAACAATCACTCGATCTGCTCTTGTGAGTGTAAGACCTAGACCGCCAACTTGAGAAGTTAAAAGAAATATTGGAGCACCGTGACCCTCTTGGAATTCCTATAAAATTGGCATACAAAATCAGGATAAAATTTTATGGAGAATTAAATATCAAAAACAAGGAGAAGACAAACATTAACAATCTTCAATCTGTCAGTAGCTTTGGTGGTTCCATCTATCCTCATGAACTGGAAACCATTGGATAGTAAAGCGTCTTGGAGGTGATTAAGCATCTTGCGTGTTTGAGAAAAGATAAGCACATTGTGCCCACCGGGAATCAAATTGTCCTGCATGAAGAAGCATTTGACTTATAAAGACAAGCTATTGGTAAGGTAGGTAGAACATCACTTATGCTATTGACATCTCACCAACAAAGCCAGTATAAATGTTATCTTGCAGGAAACATCATGTGATACTTCCTCTTCAAGTTTCTCAGTGACATTTGCCATTTGCATAACCAATCTCTCTGCTACAGCACGGTCATCATGGTTTGATGTTGAATCCATCTCTTCAAGAACTTCTTCTGCTGCCCTCTTTGTTAGTAGTAGTGGATGGTCACATATTTTCTTTAAGATCTGTTTCATATAAGTTGAGTGTCATGTCAGATTTGACAAAAAGACGTGAAGATGTCTTGAGCAAGACTAAACAATAAAAGCTACAAAGCTTGCTTTGAACCAGACTCCAGAATGACATCAAATTACAAAAATAGATCACCACTCTCAATTTTAAAAGATTAGAGAGAGTTACGTGTAGATTTTCAAAACAGGTTATGTGCCATAAACCCAATACAGGGGCGCAATCCATATTTAACACCATACAATTAAAATGTGATGGTAATGATGGCCAGCAAAGGAAAACTAGATTGATTAAGAGAATACCGGAGAAGTGATGAAAACATCTTTGCACAACACATATGTATATATGCAAAAGGAATATTTGGATAGGGAGGATTCTATTATCGAAGGGAAGCATACTTTATACAGTGATTAAGGGGTGAGTATGTGGGAAGGGCCAACGTACAAACCAATTTTGAAAAACAAAAAAGAAGAAAAACAGATTTTATTTTTTTTGAAACTGGTAAAGTTGAAAAAAAAAAAAGAATCTTAAGTGAAAATGAAGTCTCTATCCTACAATGATAATGCTTGTCTGTAATTGCTAGTGAAAAATGTAATAGGTTTTTACTTACAGCTACAAAAACATGCATGTACATTATTTATAATCTAGTCCGATTCTACTACAAAATCCCCTAGCAAGGACATAAGACAACTAATTTAAGAACAAGCCTAGAGTCCTTCAATGAAGCCTAGTCTAGCCAAAGAAATAGATACAATTTATATATGCAGGTGAAAGGAAGACAGATGTACCTAGAGATGAAAGAGAAAAAAGATAACAATGGAAAAGGTAAAGTGATTAGGAGCTTTGATATTCATGCATTACAAATTGAGAAGTGCCAAATGAAACTGGAGTAGAGATATAAACAACCAAAACAATTGTTAGGGATAAAAAGATGCATCAACAAACTCTTTGCAGGCTCAAAATTTCAAGTCCCCTAATTGTTAGGAGGCAAGATCAACGATTTTGTCTCACTCTTTCTCTTGATATAGGACTGAGTAACTAGTCTGACCTGCCTTTTTTCATTTTGATTTGTCCAACAATTAATTTTGACCCCATAATCTGGCTTCTAAAAGGGGATTAGAGGTATACGTGTCTCCAACCAATAATTCAAATTAGAGTTGTTGCGTAACAACTCAGCTGTGTTTCATATGCTTCTTGTATAGAATCTCTCATCTACAAGTTGTGAAGAATGACAGTTGGCGATAGGTAGAAACTGAAATACCAAGTACGCTTGCAAAGTACGTCTTTTAGAATTATAGTAACTTGAATTTTTTTGCAGATCTGTTCTTTTACAAGAGAAAAAGAAAAGTTGGAGATATGAATGAGGTGTTAACAACAAGAAATGAGGAAAACAAAAATTGGTTTGGCAGCTGAGTCTACATAATCTAGTATCTCAAGTTCGAGTTACAAGTATTAACGTGCTTAGCGATCTTTATAAGCAATAGGGAGAAATGATTACATAAAGCAAATTCCAGATGAAAATATCACTACTGATCTTGTTGCATAAATCCAGTAAAAACTTATGAAATAATCAGAGAGAATAGGCATGGAAGAAGTTCATCTGGAACATTACAGTAAGTGCAGCCAGCGGAGACCTATCAAAGGCTGACAGGACAATCTCACTCTTCAAGAAAGCTGTGTAGAGTTGCCGCTGAACAATACAGTAATGTACAATATTAGAAAAAACTCTAAATTGTTTATCCGAAACAAAAGACTAACAGAACAAGTTACTTTGAGAGACAAATCAATGATAAACTGTTAAAGTGATCGAAACAAACTAATACCTGACAATTTGTCAATTTAAGCCACACAATGATCTCATTTTTCTTGGAAAGTTTTAAGCTGGTCGAGGAATCATCAGAAAATACCTCACTCTTGAGACGTCGCAGAAAATATGGTTGAATGTGTTCCCTCAATTCCTGTACAACGCACGGTAACAAATTTTAGTGGGATTAAGCATCTGCTACAAGCTAATAACCCTACATGAATTTCAGAAACAGAGATATAGCAAAAAATCAAACATAGATGACAACAACATAAATTGACCCAATACCAAGAAATTGCACGATTCATAAACGATACAATGCAATATTGATCTAAAATATGGGCATATATTAATATAAAAATCATTCTATTCTCACACACTGTGACAGAGATAGAATCATAAATCATTTATCTCATTACCTTGTAGATAGGAATCTTCTTCTGAGTTTCCTTTCATGGATAAAAAGCAAATACCCCTATGATTTCAAGCTTGGTATTTCTTGGAGAACGAAATTATATTTGATTAATTGTCATTTAATTCGTGAAAACCCCCCAGTCAAGACTCATCTTGTTTGTGTTTTTAGTTCAAATGAAGGCAGATAAGCTCACCAAGGCACTTTGAGGTGTGAGAAACAAGTATAAACGTGGCAAGCTTAAGAGCCTATTATCTATCTGCTCAGTTTTTGAAGGAGTGTCAAAATATGTCCAGATTAGTTTCTCTACAGAATCATGCAGAGCAGAACATTGTTGAAATTATAGGATCTTTGTATGATAGATAACTCACCTTATAAGAAAAGGTGAAAAACTCCTATATAAGAAGCCATTTCGTAAGTTTATCCATCATGAAAAGTAGATTTCTCTCCTATTTTCTAAAAAGAGGAAGTACATGTTGAGTAGAAGTTGCTTCTCTTTTATATCCAAAAGCAGCAAATATTAATTTGTACCACTCAGACAAGAGTGATCAGTTTAGCTATTAAGCCACTTTAGTTTTATATCAGATGTATGTTCATCAAACATAGGGTAAATTGTTCAAGCTTGAGACACCTAGCAACCAACCATCTCAGGTAAACCACCATCAATGAGTTGTGTGTTGTTATCGCTTAATCACTTACAGCTCAAGGCGATTAACAAAGAACAAAAGCACAATTTTCCAGACCCAGGAAACCCCAACTTGACAGGTCCCAGAATGCAACTCAAAAGCTCGAGACGACAAATGTCAATCGGCTATCTTCTCCGATGAAAATAAAACACCTAAGATGTGCATATCCATGGCATATAATGTGAAGACCAGAGTGCAGGACCTACAGTTTCTATGTAGCTTAATTATTTTTCTGCTTTTGGTCGGAGGAGAGTTTTTAAAAAAAACAGAATTGAGAATGAAAAAGATGAAAGTATTAATTAGCTTTGCCAAAATGGACTTCGGGTCATCTGGTAGGGTGTACAAGAATAATATTGAATATGGTGTAGTAATACTTGTATTAGTTATGCTGAGATTATTTCTTATGCAGTGCTTGGTTTGGTGCATTAACAATAACATGCATTGCATAATTTTCAAAGTTAACAAAAATTCCCTCCACAGATATGGTGGAAAGTATGTGAAAAAAGTTTTGAGGGGCAGTTGTGCCTTTAATCATGTTAATGCATACATTAAAACCCTTTGCATTACTAATACCATGGATTATCATGTATTTGTATACATACCTTAATACCGAATATAGTAATACACAAAGCTAATACATAGTTTTTTTCCCGAATGCACTCTACCAAACGAACCCTTATAGTGTCTTGAATTCTAAGGGCAACACCAATATTTATTCCATAGTGAGAGGAAAGTTAAGATCAACGGTAACAAATACAAAGGATGGAACGATACCACAGCATCATTTAAATGGTGTAGATATTGAACCTTACAAACAACAAACAATCAAGAAACATAAGAACACAGAAGAAACTGGCATACGCAGAGTATAAAATATTGGTTCAGCAATCACCTTTGCAACTGCTGAGCCAATACGCTTGTCTCTGTCAGAAGCGTTTTTATCATTTCCACGAAGAATGAGATGCTCATATTTCTCTTTGAACCTTTAGAAAAGAAGTAGCTTCATGTTATTCAAGCCCAATATTTTTATATAAGCAGATTGAATTTGAACATGTCGGTATACCATTGCTTGTCGCCCAGCAGCCCAGGGCAGCAGAAGTTGAATAGCGCCCATAACTCCTGTTTGGGGTAAGGAGGGATAGGAATACAGGAAAAGCAAACACAAAATTTAACTTGATTATATAATTTCAACTGACATCATAGCATGAATAACATAAAAAAAAGGTAAAAGTATACACACCTTGAGGTTGTTTTGAAGAGGCGTGCCACTTATTATGATACGATGAGCACAAGGAATCTCATGCAAACTTTTAGCCCTCTGTGTACTGGGATTCTTTATGAGATGCCCCTGGTAATTCAGAAACAACTTTAAGAGACTTAATATACATTCATGCCTTGAAACTTCAAGAAGTCAAAAACAACAAGGATATGTATCATCCATGCATATACTCTTTCATGTCAAAAAAGAAGTCAATCAAAAGAATCAAAGCTTTAAGGCAAATGATTGAGATGCTAAGCAATTTAAATCAAATTTAACACTTTTTCAATGTCAAGTAATAAGATGAAGGTTGAACACAACATCCAAACACTCAAAGATAGGTCATGGCATATTTAAATATGGCCTATGAACTTGCTGCAGCAGCAGTTATGAATGTTCAAGCAACTAAGATCAGATCTGGCCGCACCCTTCCCAAGTTATTAGGTCTAGAAGCGGGTCAAATCATGTTTTCCAGGAGATATGATCAATACAACAATCAACCCTACAGTAATCAAGAAGTACCTCATCAAGAATCATATAATCCCATGTCAACTCCTCATCTCTGTCTTCATAATACTGATCACCACATAAAGACTTCACATTGTTTCTTACAATGTCGTATGTTGTGAGGAGAATGCCTTTGTCCTGCATAAATGAAAAAATAAATTACAAGTAGGGAAGAAGTAACCATAGAATAGACCATGCCAAAAAACGAAACTTAATATAACCCACAATATGAAGTCCATTGAAGCTTTAGATATCCAACAGTTATATGTCAAGTCAAAAGTTCCAAACATACACACAATTATATAAAATGCATGAAACTGTGTCAAATACTCATCTGTATACACAAATTTTTTTATAAAGGTAATATCAAATACTCATCTTTATACACATTTTTTTATAAATTTAACATCAGATACTAATCTTTTTATTAAAAGGTATAATCTAATACGGAAGGAGAGAGGACGAAAAAATTGCAGCAAATGCAAGTTGTAGACTCTTCTTTTCTCTTTTTTGCACACAATCCTGACAAATTACATTACGATTAAGATAATTTCTATCTGCACAAGCAGTGGATGGAACATTAGCATGGTATGAAATCCATAATTTATATATGTCCAGTATGAAACAGACTAAACATGATGAACTTGCAAAGCTTTAATGAGTATAGAAGATGAAACCTGAAGAACGTATTGAAGCTCATAATTTCGGAGTTTTGCACTAGTCGCAAAATATCTGCACCAAGAAAGTACCATGAACACTTCTCATTTCATACTACCAGTTGAAGGAGGAGTTGAAATCAATAAGACAAGATAAAAACAAGACAGCCTTACTCCCTTATTTTCTGAGAAAGGCCTACAGCAGTTAATTCCTTGATCCAATGGGGCAGCAAAGTTTTGGGAGCAACAATCAACACTCTCTTTATCAACTTTGAATAAAACAATCCAGCTAAGTAGCCACATATCTAAAACATGATAAAAGTAGAAAAAGTTACTTCAGAAATTATTTTGTGGAACATATTACTTTTGAAACTTTGACTTTTACCTGCATGGTCTTCCCCAAACCCATGTCATCGCCTAAAATACCACCCTTACCCAGACAGTGAAGAGACCAAAGCCACTTCAAACCCTCACGTTGGTGAGGATACAGCATTTTGGCAATTTTACCAGGTAACCCATAATTGAACTTTGGTCCACTGAGTGTGTAAGTGTGATCCTCCTCTGAAACAAAATCATGTGAATCAAAATCATCTGAACGTTTACGCTCCTGTCTAGCCTTCCTGTTATGTCTTCCCACTTGAGTGACAGCACTCTCGTCACCAACAACCACACAATCACCATCACTGTCATTAGCGTCTCCTTCTTCCAGAAATTTGTAGGCAGAAATAGAGTTCTTCATGGGCTGTGATTTTCCAACCATCTGCTTAACTTCTTTCCTCTTTGGTGCTCCAACAGAAGATCTTGTATCATTGAACTTCCGGACAACACAGTCATTCTTAGATGCATACCCTGAATCAATCTCCTTCAGATACTCCTTGTGAATTTCTCCTCCAATCCTAGATTCCTTGGTTGAATCAGATGAGGAACCAGAAGAAAGTGAAAATGAGGAACCAGCACTTTGGTATTCCGGAATTTCATTCTTCTTATTCAAATCATGGGGCTTCGGTGCCCTCTTTTTCTCAATGGACAAAATCTCAAGTCTTGAACTTAAATCATTCAGGATATCCCTTATTTCGTTCCCAGAACCACCATGTTCATTCTGAACTGCATTTTTCACCTGACGAGGAGGTGAATCAAAATCTGTTATGTCGAGAAGTCCGGACTCTTCATCATCCTTAAGCTTCATTTCTTCACTGTCCTTGTTATCCTCTGAAATTTTGCAAAGGCGGCGACGACCTTTGATCTTCACCTTCATTATTTTATCCTCTCCTGTCAGACCATACGGTCATCAACATCAATGACAATAATTAGAAGTGCACAAAAATTCTCTGCACACATCAAAATTTTGGACACAAGCATATCATTTCTCAAAGGGACAGACATTACCTTCGTTTGATGTTTTCTCGTAATCTTTCTGGCCTTCTTGAGAGAGTTCACAGTTTTCACCCACATCTTTGGACCGTTCCATATCCACTGCAACATTGTTTACTGATTAATATGGAGACAGAAACATGCTGGATATAACTCTAGATTAAAGAGGGAGGGGAATATATAGCTAATCTACCAGATAGGGAAGAACTGTTATCATCAATTTTAGATAATAGTGGGTCCTCTTTGGTTCCACTCGTGGGTTGATCAATCTCCTTTTCCCCTGCAAAAATGCAGATATTCAGAAGAAAAAAAGAGTTAAGCAGCACAACAAGGAAAGCCGGTAATAGAGACATAAGGAAGCACATAATCTTATTTTCAGCAAAAAAAAACAAGAAGGAATTTGAGAGACCTTAGTCATTACCAGAATAAGACAAGCTATCAAGAGAATCAAAAGAATTCTCAGGTGGGTTACTCAATTCCTCTTGAATTCCATTCTCGGGTTCATCAATCTCCTTTACCCCTACACAATCATGAATCATGCCACATAAGGTAATTACAGGGAAATAAATAATAAATAACCTGCTATGATATGTTTTAACTTTTCTTGATGCAACAACAACATACCCGGTGTAATCCCAAATGCCTAGTAAATAATATGTTATAACAAATTAAATTACACTAATGGTCCCGTATATATAGAGGACTGCAAAAACAATCGGAGATACACTAGTAATTACAAGCAATCAACATTTACCGGTACCAGAACTCTGATAATCGGAATAATCCTTGAGTTGATCACTTAATTCCTCTTGAATTTCATGCTTGGATTCATCAATCTCATTACATCCTACACAATAGTTAAAAGAAAACAAGTACAAACAGAGATTAAAACAAGGGCATATTTTGACAAAGAAAAGTATTCAAAATTAGGAATAACTTAGGTTTGATCAAAAAGAGAGATATGGCAGAATAATAATACCAAAAGGAGAAGATTTAGCCGAATCTGGACTGAAATCAGCAACGTCGTTCTCAAAAGTCGATTGATCATTAATCTCTTCCACCTCTCCTATACCATTAAAATAATATATCAAGCTTTTGAAGAAATCAGCAGAAAAATAAAACTATATAGGTAAAAGGAATACCAGAAGGCGAATATGAATCAGAATCCGGACTGAAATCAGCAATCCCGGAAAAACTAGGAACGGCGTCGTTTCCTATACCATTTGAAGAAAATCGAACTACACCCACACAGGAACACACACAAAAAACACGTATATCAGCTTGAAATTTTCAAAATAAAAAGGGGAAAAACATCGAGTTATACCTGGAGAAGGAGAAGAATCGGAATCAATGGTAAAAGAGAAAGTGGGAAAGCCGTCATTTTGATTGAAACCTCGTCTAGCTTCCAATTTTGTCATGTCATCTACATAAAACAAAACATCAATGAATGATTAGCCGATTCAAAGAAGGTAGAAAATAGAAGAAAAACAACAAAACAGATAAAGTATGAGTACCAGGAGGAGGTTTAGAATGGGAAGCAGAAAGGTTAATGAGAATCTGATTATGGCGTTGATTAAGGCTTCGAGGTTGCTGCTGGGGTTTCGACATTGTTGCTGAGTAGTGAGCAGTAGCAGTGAGTTTCTGCACAACGGAGAAGAAAATGGAAGTACCCTGCTTCTTCCCTTTTAGTCTTCCCGCTTTGGGGTCAATAATTTGAATTTCAAAAAAAAAACCTCTAGGATGTCTAATGATATTTCTCAAAAAACCTAATTAGATCGTTTTGGTAGTTAGTTAGAATTACGAGGATTTTACGTCAGGTATACATATATTTTCTCATAATTTATACTTGTATTAGTTATGTGGGTCTCTAAATTGCAAAGCAAATATCATATTAATTCAATACATGAATAATTTATCTTCTAACCAGCTACCAAGCGTGGTATTACTTATGAAAAAATTAAAAACGGCATAACTCATATCTAAACCAGCTACTAAAAGCCACAAATTATCTAGGCTGAGATTAAAATGGAAATAGATTATAGATGATATGAGTTTTTAATTTAAGATAAATATTGTAATGCAAAGTTAGTAAACGTAAGAATTGCAATGATGAATTATTTACTTTGATATATCATAAATTAGTATATAATGTAAACAATCTGATAAATGTTAAAGACTCAATCCTACAATCCATAACCAAAATGCATTTCTATCTAGCTTTATTATTGTTCTGCTTTAGCTCAAAGGAGTTTGAAAGGGAAAAAGATAAAACTTTTAATTAGCTTTGTCAAAAAAGACTTATAGTCATGATCAACGATAAGTCGATAACAAATACAATTAATGAAATTATATCACAACATAATTTACATGGTTTAGCAATTAGCTTTGTCGTTGCTAAGCTAATATACTTTTCTGTGTGAGAAGCGTTGTTACACTTTTATTTATGAGAAATATTTTTATATTTTATCATTTTCAAGAAGAATGGAATCCATCCAATTCTTTTTGAACCTTTAGAAATAAAGTAGTTTCGTGTTATTTGAGCCCAATTTTTATTTTAAACAGATTAAATTTGAACATGTATCATTTTTTGTCGACCAACAGCTAAGGCATCACACGCTGAATAGAGCCCATAACTCATTTTTTGTCAACCAATAACTCAAGTTGAATAGAACCCATAACTCGTGTTAGGGTAAAGACGGGTTGATACATCTAAAATTTACAACTTATTAAAATATAAATCGGTCATTGCATCAAATATAGATATACATCGGTCATTGCTCATTGTATCAAATATAGAACCCAATTAGGTTGGAGTCGAATTCGAAAACTTGTAGAATCCAACTAGGTTGAAGTCGAATTCAAAAATTATGAACCTAATTGGTTTATCCTCTTCAAATATAATTGGTGATTTTGTACAAGATATAATTTTTCTCATGGTGATAATTAATTTTGAGTGCTACCCAATTGTTACACCATAATGAACAAAATAATACACACAAATACTTGATTGTTACACCATTCACACAATATCCATCATGGTAATTTGGTCTATCCTCTTCAAAAAGGTCATATTCAGTCTCAATCATGTTGATAGTTTTCCCTCATGGTTTGGTAATTGAGTGCGAGGATTTGTTGCAGTTGAACCTAATTGGTTTCGAATGTTTATGGAGGTTCATTTGAAAATTTAGACGGTGAGTTTTGGTTGAGTTGAGCTCAATTGGTCTTTTTTACTTCAAATGAGGTGGAAGATTTTTAACTTCACATAAAAATGTTATTATTTATAAAAATGCTAGTTATCTACTTGCAATATATTACTTCAGATGTTGTTGTAAAAATGTTATTTATTAATATGAAGATTTGAGTGACTTAATTCTAGTAAAACGTAGATAGTTTTCTTTATGTTCTTTTTAATATAAATTTTGTATATGTTTTTCTTTCAATTCAGTATCATTTTTTAAGTGAAATTAAAATCATAAAATTCTCTATTTAAATTTTTTGGTGCCTCAAAAGCAAACATATGAAGAGAGCAAGAGGGGATTAATTACATCTACTATACATACCTAAAAAAATAATTTAATCATATATAATAATATAATTTTTTACCAAAAAGCATTCAGATGAACCCTCGACTCTTTCTAGCTCCGCCCCCTTGAATAGGAACGAATGCTAAAAGAAAACAAGTAACGTGTAAAGGGCATTCCTAAACTATGTTATAGTTGAAAATAGAGATGAGGGAAGACAAAAGAAAAAGCATGATTAATAACCTCTGCCTTCTTGTATTAGTAGTATGAAATAAGAAAGAAAATTCCTTTAGGTTAAGATAAAGATTAATTAATAGAAAGATTCATGGATCAAAGCAAAAGGAGCTCGTAATACAAAAACAAAATTAACAACCAAGTATTGTAGTATTAATAAACGTTGAATTTTATGCGGAGATGATTAATAAATCTCCTCAAATTCTAACTTAACACTTCATTTTTACTTGCCACTTATCCTTAAAATAGTTTTTTATTTTTACTTGTCACTTTTAACCTATCAAAAATATATAATTTCTTTTTCCCTATATTTTATCCTTAACATTAAATATTATTCTTCAAATCATTTTCTAAGAGTTAATACAAACATTAATTAATAGGGATAAATTAATACTCCATCTGTCCCTAATTAGTTGTCCACTTTTGAATTGACACACCTATTAAAAAAACAATAATTGATATAGTGAGTTTACCATTTTACCCCTATTAATTATGAAGTTGATGAATTAAAAACTAATACTACCATTTTCAAAGTAATTAATTGAGGGTATAGTAGATAAAAAAAATTTGTCCTTTCTTGATTTGTCAAAATGAACAAGTAATTAGGAACAACTAAAAAAAGAAATATGGACAAGTAATTAGGGACAAAGAGAATAGTAACTATTTTCTTAATAGGTGTGCCAAGTCAAATAGTAACAAATAAAAATAAACAGAATTTGATCAATGTTATATATATGTCACCACTTTTAATTTATACGATGGTATTTGATTCAACACCATTCAAGAAAAAAAAAATTAAAAATATTGGGAAAAGGATCAAATATTCTCTTTTGCTAAAAATAATAATAATTTGAATATACCACACTATATATGTTAAATAAACTAAAGGGCACACAAATTGACATGTCTGTTAAAACTGCAAAAACGAGACACAAAGGAACCACTGTATTTAAATAAGACAACTGGAAAGTCCATAACCAACGAACCAACCAACATCTGCCTAATTACAGAGGATATGGTATACAGGAAACTCTAGTGTAACTTTTTTTTGTTTTGGGTTTGGGGAGGAGGACGAGACAGGCTTGATTTAACTCGTGTACATATAACCTCTGGTTTCGTTTTCACTAAAAGAATCTCAAATGAAAACAGGAAGACTATATCATCCTAAGTGGTGATGGTATATCCAGCAGGTTAAATAAGGACTTAATTTCATTGATCTAAAGATGATGCAGACATGTATTGCTGCTGGTTTTAAGAGACAG